>OMOV01104299.1:12985-24173 GCA_900312565.1 Beryx splendens | reverse complement strand
TTAATACTATATCCATATGTTAACATGCTAAATCTTACTCTCTTGTGTAGTGTAATAGTCTCGTGTGTGTGTGTGTGTGTGTGTTTGATCTGTCTTAATTACTTTGTTGTTGAATCGTATGCTTTCACAGTTAACATATGGATATAGTATTAATAATATACATTGGTTTTCTTATTATCTGACAACATCAATCTCCACTCAGCAACATTTAACACTCCACACGTTGTTCCCCATTGACAGCTAAATTATTTGTAAAGACATTTGCAGTAATGATTGGCTAATATTTTTCCAATACACAAAAGGTCTGTGCCTATTCAGGCTTGTCTCATCATCTGCCTCTGTCTGTCAGGTTCAGTGCGTCTCCCCGACACCGACGCCTCCTGCCTGTAGAAAGTTCTGCATTAAGACCAGAGAGAAGAGAGTGGACCAGAGTGCCCATCACCCTGGATTCATGAGTATAAACCACTTCTCCCTCTCACTCGGCTCTCGCTCTCTGTCGCTTTCTTCTGCAGTATTTACTAGATAAAGTGGTAGCGACTGGCCTTGGTGGCCAGTAAGCAGGATTTTCTCTCCCCAGCTGGCGTGGCTTTGACGGTTTCTCGAGCACAGGCTGACTAGAAACTGGGTTGTGGTTCAGGGCATTAAAGTCACTGGATTAAAAACAAGCAATAATTAGCCGTGTGGTGTAATGCGCTTGGTATAATATAGCCATGTTTGTCTAGATAAACACAAGAGTTTACTGTATGTATTATATATGTTTCTTTTTCTTTTTTCAAAAACATGATGCTTGTGTCTCCAGCAGGCCCAGGAGGACCGCTTTGATTCACTTATCCTGTTGTAAACGAGGAGTCATGGACATCTGCCCCATTGGGAGTCTTCAGCCCTTTTGAAAAGAAAACAGAGGTTAAAAATCTGCTAAACCAGTTAGCAGCAACCAGGAATAATCCCTCTCTTCCACAGGTAATGAGTTTGATTAATTTTTGACCTTTGGGAACTTTTCACTCCCTTTTAAGCCCTTTTTTTTCATTTCCCCCACCTGAGATAATAAGGTGCTGTGTTTGGTATTGCCCACTACAGGGTTTTACATTGATGACTTATGGAATGAGCACACTGTTTGCACAGGAACTGTACAGATATACAGAGGCCATAGTCTACAGGTATAGCAATGATATTTCATCAGGGCATTTCTTTGGCTTTTAAAATTTAATGTGTTCATTAAGCAAAACTATGAACTAGATAAAACTCTAAATCTTGAGTACAGTAAAAAAAAAAAACATCTTTACATTGTTTCAGATACTTGCTTAACTCAAAGGTGACTAAAAAAAAACTTTTTGGCCTATAAATAATAATGCCGGAGATGCTTATTTTCTCACACAGGTGTTTAGAGCTCCTCTCTCTGATAAATCATGATTTGTAAACTTTCCCATAGACGGCAGTGACAGGTTTCCTCTGATAATGTAGAAAAATGGGCAAAGAGAGGGCTGGGCTTAAGTAGAGCCGTGATTTAGAGCAGAGAGATGCAGCATCCCTCCTTTCCAGTGGAGGCCCTCCTGGGTTTGATTTAATTCTCTCCTTGCACTATTAAAAAGGCCTTCCACTCTCTTCACTGCGTGCACCTTGCTGTCATAACTGGCACAAAATCATTTATCAATGCCGCTTGTAGGCAGTGCGACTAAGGCCTTTCGCAGTGTATATTTTTCCATTATTGATTGTGTGTGTAATGCATGAAGAAGTGCAGAGATGGGTCTCCTCCTGTGTTGGAATGACCATATTAGGCCAGTAGATGAGGTAACTTTTTTCTGCCTCATCTAGGAATCCACGTACAAATTATCATTCCTGCTGGGCAGCAAACTTTGCTCTTGAAACACTTCTTCATTTTACTGTTGTCTTAGTGGCTACCGAGCTCAACAACAATCCTGTTGTGGACGTACTACAAGCAGTTATTTGGAGTAACAAAGTGAAAGGCAGTGAATGTCAGTGTCCCTCTTTGTTGTTTAATTTATTTTCTTTTCAAAGTGAAGGGAGGTGTCCTTGCTGTGAGAGTTAGTCATTGATGTGGCTATAGTTAGTCCCTCCCCTGCTGCGACTGTCTGTAGGAGAAGCCACTTCCCCTCTCTTACTCGTTCATGGCTTCCCTTGCTCAGGAGGATGGCCGCACTCTGTCTGGCTGGCTGTTTTTGTGTGGGGGGGTGGGCGCATTTGATCGAGAACAAAAGATTTATAATAAGTGAAGTGCAGAAGCGCCATTAGTTACACAAGTTCACACTGTTCCGGGGTCAAAAAAAGTCCCATGACCTCCTCAACGAAGCCGGCAGCGTTGAGACTCATGCTGGTGAAATGGTTGCTGAAATCAGTGTCCCAGCGTCTTTTTCAGAGTGTGCGGTGATGGAGTAATTGCTGCCTGCCATAACATCTTGTGTAACAGCGCTCCAGCAAAGAATTTTTGACTAAACGGTTAGATAAGGTAAGACTGTTAGCGGCGTCCATGATTCCTGATCAGAGTTTCCAGGCTAGTTAAGAAAGAGTTAAATGCTCACAGTCGGTTATGCCGAGGATCTTAGGTAACAAGGTGTCTGAGGGACGATTGTCTCTTGGTTTCTATAAAGTGGTTCCAAACCCACTTAGATTGCAACGGCTTTACATAGTGGATTCTGCTTAATAGGCATGTAGGGACACACTTTAAACTCTGTGAAGGTAAGCTAAAGGAAATACACTAAAGCCTACAATTTCTGTCAGTTTTAAATGGGAATGCAAAAATAAGTACTAAAGTAAATTGAGAACATCCTGCAATAACATTCAGGTGGCACATTTGCCGGACGTTAATCTCATCTATTGAACGATCTCCATTTGTAAAATTGAGAATTATGATGATACCAAATTGTTTCATCAACAACCAGCTAATGGTCTTATCAGCAACTGACAAACCCTCTGCTTGGTAAGCTTAAGGTAAATCGAGTGTATTCCCCCAAAGAATCTATTACAGGCTGAGAGCCCTTTATCTCAGCTGTCTTAAATATTGGCACGCACAGTAATTTGTCCCCGTTTTCTATTGATTACTTGTTTTGCTTTCAGGTTATGCTGTAAACAGTGTAAATAATGACAGATTTGAGTGGAGGTCCCTTCAGAGATGATCCAGACCTAGGCTCTGCTGTTCGTTCAGCAGCTGTGTAACTAATAAAGGTTTTGGAAAGTGGCCATCACGGTCATTTCAGCTTTTCAATGAATAGTAGGTCAGTGGTGACATGTCTCAGTAGCAGATCAAGGCATGTTGTCAATGCGACAGGAATTTCTCGCTGAAAACTGAGGATGTTGATCAAAGCTGGCAGGGGAGGCGTTGGTGTACTAATTGTAATTTATAAGTCAGATGACAGGAGGTGTGGTTGCTGCAGCAGTTTGTCTGGTCCAAGGAAACAAGCGCCGACAGGAATAGTAAGCCGGGAATGGGAGGATCAGACAAATGTTTATTTCAGATAGGCAATAAGTAGGCTTGGAAATATGTTGCACTCGCTGAAGAGGGGGGCGTTTGAGATTGTGAGGGAGGAATATATGGCTATATTTTTTCAGAAGCATTACGTGAGGGTAGGAGGAAAGCCTTTCTTCACTTTTGGCTTCATTACTTCCTTATGTACTCTTTATTACTGCATATAATTAATCCATAACAACATGTTGTACGCATGCATACTGTAACACC
Source organism: Beryx splendens (assembly GCA_900312565.1). NCBI lineage: Eukaryota > Metazoa > Chordata > Actinopteri > Beryciformes > Berycidae > Beryx > Beryx splendens. The sequence continues at coordinate 20,482 of OMOV01104299.1, read as the reverse complement.
GTGTCCGAATGATAATTCCAGAGTCAAACTAAAAGTTTTCAACTTCTGTATTTATTCTGAAGATCTGTGCCCAAAAGCGTGGTGTCTTGCCTGGGTTTTATCACTTTTATATCGCCGTCTGGAATGCATTGCTAAGCCCGGCCTCCAAGGGCTAGCATATAGCCCTCTCTGCAGGCTTTGTACAGGATGAAGAAGTCATAATCCTCAAACAGACTTAAATTCCTCCAGAAAGGCTCTTGATCCTGAATCCACTCATTTTCTTCAAACAGCTTGGCCCAAAAGAGAAGGGATATTTGGGAATGGCTGAAATCCTTGATTGAAATCTGCTACAAGTGGACACACACCCATGCACGCCCATACATGTGCATCCACACACACACGCGCGCGCGCACACACACACAAACACACGCGCACGCACCTCCCCAGCCGTCGCCTGCTGTCGGGGAGAGCCCGGACCAGGTTGTTGAGAGGGCCTCTCTGAGCTCTTATTAAAAGGTAAACTTCTCTAAGGCCAGGGAATCATGTCAATCACAGGTTGTGTTTTCGCACCGAGCCCAAAGCCTGCTCTCTCCACCCTGTCAGACGCTGTTATCACCCTCAAAGCCATATCAGAACGCTGTTTGTTCTGCGCTTTAGTTTCACCCACACAGCGGATTCAAAAAGGTACAGGTCTATTTGATAGTGTATATTTCATTGCCGGAGAGAGACTTGTGTTTGTCTTGCTGTGTTTGTCAGCTCGTATTTGAGCTGAGGGTTCCTATTAAAACTAAACACCATATCAGAGGAATATTGCCACCGCCAGGCTCCTTTAAATATTGAGCCCATGGTGTGTGGAAGCAATTTAGTTGTAGCATAGTTTATAAGTGTGACTGTGCTTGTGATATCTCTATTTACTCTTGACTCTCATTTATTTACACACTGCACAGTAGCCTCCTTTCTAGATAATTTAAAATATATTGTAATAATTACTTTAGCTATATTGTCATTCCTCACTCCTTAAGAATATTGTATTGTTTGCCATTTCATCGAGTTAATATTTCCCTCACAGTATGTGGCTATTTCCATTGAGCAGGATTACCCAAATCCTCAAGTTAACCAAGGACCTCTAAACTATACCTCCACGTGTGCCTTTACCGTTATACTGTATGTACGATATATGTTTGAGGTGATTGAGCGAGGCTGTGCAGTGCCAGTTAAAGAAGATCCAGGGATGAGATAGCAGTGCCACCCAAGGTATCAGGTCTGAACCTGTCCTCTTGATGTCCAGGCATCATGGGAGCGCACCGGTTGACTGGAGTCTGACTTTCGGATAAGTCGGTGATTTCTTTTTTAGAGGATCAGGTGTCCTCGCAGGACATCTACCTAAAAGGAATTTATGAATGTATAGGCTATATTCATGCGAATATATATTTGTTATACAACAATATTGAAATAAATGTAGATTTGTTCTGTTAAAAGTATGAAAAAGATTAGGCCTAATTTAGCGACATGTCATATTGAGGGGATACTTTAAGAGCTCTTTTAAGACACTTCAAACCTAAATATTGATTTTGTTATCCTAAATCCTATTATATAGGTTAGTTAATACGCTATAGATGTGTTCTAAGAGCACCTTTATCGGTGTCCATTAATTAGATCCTTTGCAGATCCTCAACACTCACCCACACATGGATAAGGAAAACAATAGTGGAGCAGCAGGGCTATTCCAGTCATTAGTAAGTTTGCTGGACAAACTGCAGGATCTAACATTGTGGGTGGCTGGGGAAATAAAAAGGTACTTAGGCTGGTATTGACCTTGTAGCCGGACCTACTGCTGTTTGCTCTGTAGCCAACCTTGCACAACACACACACATATATACACGCACACACACACGCACACATTATATGCTTGTGCATGGAAGTCTGGGAGAGATACAGTGAATAACGAAAGATGAAAAACAGCATTGGGTTTCCATTATTGTCAGCTGTGTCTCGGGCAGTGGTTGTCTTACATGAAATGTGTAACAACAGCTAAATAGAAGTGAGCAGATTTAGACGAAGTAATTATGAATGCATGAACAAACTCAGTTAATGTTTCACGGAAGACACTTTTTATTTTATAAATGCATTTTTAGTTGTTTCCGTGCTGCTGGGAAAAACAAACAAACAAATTTAAAAAAAAAAAACAATCTGGGGATATTGGTATTGCAAATGATAGTCCACTCCTGTCTGTTCAAGAATCCGTATCGGTGTAAAAATTCCTGAGAAAACAGTCCATGAAGGTTAGTGATGGAATGCCGTGTAAACAAACCATTACTGCAACTCCTGCTGATTAACATATGATTGTAATTCATCATATCATGTGCAGCTGGTGACATCTTGCAGCAGCATTTATTCTGTGTTGATACATGCCTTTGGTTCCTTTTTGACAACTCAAAACAAACAGATTGCAAGCTGTCGCTACATTTGCTCAAGATGAATGGAGAAAATGAATCGGGAAATCAGGTGTGTCAGGTGATTAGCACAATCATACTTGAGATCCTTCTGAAATGATAGGTAGTAACGTTGGTGTATTTGTATAAACACTGACAACACGAACTGGAACCATGTGAACAACCTCTCTATTCTTAACGGACCTTATAAGAAATATACAATGCACTAACTTTAGTATGCCTTGTTTTATTTAATCGCTGTGGAATTATTGCTGAAATGAGAGTAGAATCCAGTGTGTTGACTTTTTGTTGAGTTTTTTTATGCTGCCCAATAAATTGCCTCATTGAGGACCTGAAAGTTTTTCTAATTTAATCAATATCCTCATATTGGCCCTGGGGCCAATGAGAGCAGAACTGCTGAGAAAACACTATGACCAGGCCCCTTGACCATTTCATTCATTATGATCTGAAATGCAAAGCTGAACCTACATGGGAACTACTGTACTCTGAGGAGCATTGGCGAATCTTGGCCTATTTTTACTGCCTAAATGAGACAGGAAGTTGTGAAAAAGACAGAAGAAGAATGGAGTTTGTTGAAACTGCACTTGTGGCCCCACTACAAAACCCCATTTCTCCTACATGCTGCTGGACTTGGGGATGGGGAGATTTGACTGGCATCGTTGGGGATGTTGGTGCCGCAGCTGTGTTGTGCAGCAGTCTCAGGACAGTAATGGGACTCAGTCACCAGGGAATCCTTTGAGTGTGTGTACTGAGGGAAAACTGACATGAGATTCAAACGAGTGAGCAATAGTGGGAGAAATAGAGGAGCATTTGTATGGTCTTCTCTGCCAGTGAAGTTGTAAAATGGAAACACATTCCCCCCCTGACAGCTACAGTAGATCTAACCCCCTATGTTGTGCTGCTTATGATGTTGTGCGGTGTAGAGGTGGACTGGGAGGGCGTCCCAAAGGCTTCTTGTTTCATGTCAGAGATTAGATTGAACCAAGCGGCTATGGTTCATACTCAAGCCTGGGAGAGGCCAAGGCTCTCTGTCACTGACCACAACCTCTGAGCTTGTTCCTTTAACTCTGTAGCAGAGCATCCAGATGTATTTTCTGTTAAAATACAGTATATGGTATTTTAAAATGGGCTCCTTCCATGGGGGTTCCCATGCTGTTGAATAGTTATCAGTAGCATACAGTGCTGTGGTGCATAATTGTGCTTTGGAAATGAAGAAAGGGATCGGCCTATCTCTCACATGTGCCTCGTTGTAGGCATAGTGCCATTGATATGAAGCCAATAATCCATGTGTTTTTTATGATCATTTAATGATCTCGTAGCTGGTTTCCCAGCTGTGGCTTTAGTTTAATCCTATACTAAATATTTTTTCAGTCAACGTCAGTCAGTCTGCTTGGTGATGTTCAACCCAGACCCCAACAACCACTGAAAATGACTCTGCGTAGATCAGATGTGTGCTGTTGGCAACGGATGAAAGTCCCACTGTACTTATTGGACGCATTTGCGAAAGGGTGATGACAGCCCCGAAAACTAAGTGGTTGTAAATTTGATATGCCTCATTTATGTGATATTGCGTCGGAAACCAAGTGGGAGTGTGAACATCGTGGTAGAAGTGTCTCCGTGCCAGTAGATTTGGTGCGCAGAGCTGCTAACTTCCTCCGCTCTGGATAAGATGGACGAAGTGCAGAGGAAGCAGTTGTCATTCGTCATGTCAATCCCAGCCACAACAATGTGACAGGAACACAGTGATTTGAGAAAGTAATTGATTTTCCTTCATCAGCTGGAGGAGGTGTTTTAACGACTATTAGGGGTGAGAGAAAAAGGGGCCTGAACTTGATGTTTGTTAACATCAAAGCCTCGGAGAAAATGTCTTTATAATGTTAACGTAATATGTGGAATGACTTTGCACAATTAGCAATTAACTGTCAAATACAGGATTATCTGGATTATCAGGATTATAAGTTTTCAGTTTTCCTGTGCGGTAACACTGCAAGGCTTTTTAGCAATAGTATTTCATGAATGCCTTGAGGGTCATTCCGTGTCAAATCAACCAAATTTCAGAAACGTCGCTGTCTTGAACATTTCATTTTGATCATTTTTCTCCTGGTGGACGATGTATATAAATGATGAAGAAAGCCCAAATATTAAAGCTCACTGATCATTATTTACTGAGTTCCCCCCCCAATCACCCATCACAGAATCAAGTGCTGAAACTGCCAGAGTCTTGTAGTGTATCTCTCAAGTCTCTCTGTAAAAGAAAAATAGTGGAGCTGCTACCTTTCTCAGTGTCGCTTTTGACCCCTTAAACTTGCTCCAAGTCATAGGCGAAAATTATCGATTTGACCCTCACTCTACAAAATTGGGGGAACCTCAGTAAATAATGATCACTGAGCTTTAATATTTGGGCTTTCTTCATCATTTATGTATATCTTCCACCAGGAGAAAAATGATCAAAATCAAAAGTTCGAGCTGCCGAGCTCTGGTTGAGTTGACACGGAATGACCCTTTAGACGGTACTTAAGAAAATTGCACTGTAATTGTCTGGTAATAGAAATTGCTAGAAATCACCTCCTTTGCTGTAATAATCTATTTGATGCATGCTCGGCTGCTCTGTGAGGGAAGAGGTTAGCTGTCCCCCTCAGTTTCGAAAAGAAGGTTTAAGGAAGGATCCACTGAAGGCATCTGTCAGTGGGGTAAAGAGCACTGACAGCCATACGTCATCTCTGCCTGGTGCAGGCCCCTGTATTTAAAAGAGTACGGCAGTCAAAAGCCCATAAAAGTGAGTGACTCCTCGGGAGCATCTGCCACTGCATGCAGGGAGGAGATTCAATGTGAAAAAGGGGAGATAATGTGCTCACTCACTAATGGGCACCCGACTAGACACAGGCTCATTTTTCACATCATGTCATCTGTAAGGTTTGAATAAAAGTAATGGCCACAATGAGCCTGGATCTCTCCCAGCCATTATGGCTTTTGCCTCCTCACTTTTATTTGTGTTGACTTGTACAGTCGGAGGAGATGACAGTCTCTGGGCCTGTGGATCAGTCAGAGTGATGATCTGCACTGCTCTCCTCCGCCGCTGACAGGTCCCTTCTCTCTGGCAGGCGTGTGAGGCCAGCATGCCGCGCTACGTCATATCAAATGCTGTAATCTGACAGAATAAAGGGATTTGCGCACTGGGGACATCACAAACTCTGTCTTTTGTAATTTTCTGACAGAGACAGAAGGGGGAAATGAAGGGGTTTCTACAGTTTCATGTAGTAAGAATTAGTGTCAGTCAAAGTTAAGTGGCTATTTTAAGATAAATAGGAGAGGATTTCCGTGCCATGTTTTGGGGCGATGGGCTTTAAAGGACTATGCTAATGTGAGTAGATACTGATTGGTCGTTGGATGTTTTCATTTCCTGAACATTCAGAGTCGCAGGACACAGCATGTCTAAATATCCATTCTGAAAAGGTTAGTGTGTAATTAACGCTTAAATTCACTGCCACTGTCAGCCATGTTCAGTTCAGAATAACAATAGATGCTCAGATGTTAATCTGCTCTTCTTTAGAATACAGTAGGCATACTGGCCTGTACAATGCCTTAGAACAGGCCAGAGAGCAATCCTATGAGATAAATAATAATAATAATATTCATAATTTAAAATACCTCAAGCAAAATGTGATAAGTGCCCAAGTCCCCCTGCCTTATGTACAATTATCCACAAAACAGAAATGCAAGATGCTGTGTTAATATCTAGAAGAACAATCCATGAAAGGATATTCCAAATGCATTTTGATGTTCACCATTTGGAAAAGTCTAGATTGTTTTAAATGTTTCTTTCTATTTATTTCTATTAGTGCTTGAGCCCATGACACCATTTCAATGTATGTATGTATAAAAGGGGCAGAAAACTTGACATCTCAGGAAGCCTTTATATTATATAACACACATTTTATGCTTTGTCAATTATTTTTTTTAAATAAAGGACTTTTTTGTGTCAGTCCCTATAAAACTGAGAAGACGGATGAGAAAACAAGTGATTTCCTTATTAGGTTCAGGAGTCAAAGGCCCTCTCCCAGAGCCGTGGGCTTCAAGAGCCCAGAAGATTAAGACATATATTGGATTCATGATGGAGGCCACAAAGTTCATTTTCAAAATAAAACAGAATATTATTCACAGTCCTTTTAAAATTCAGATTGCCAGCTGACCTGTGACTTGGAAGTAGTGTATTACATTTTCAATGAGCTGCCACTATGCCACTACTAGGAAAGATCCCACTCCTTGCTCCTCTGCCAAGGGAATTATGGGATTAGGCCAACCACCGTAGTTTAGGGAAAGGGAAGAAATTGTGAAATGAAATTTTGCCATCTTAAATTTTGTGTTGCTATCCCCTTTACCTCAATATGATAATTCATGAAGGTAACGGAACCCAAACAGATATTTTATTGTGATTGGTATTGAGTAAACACTGTGGCGAGGGAAAACAAAAACAGCTTTGTACGGCGGTGAAAATCTCCCACTGGTGATGTTATAAGAGACACAGCACTGGCTGATTTTCATATATATTAAAATCACCACCTACTGTGGCATATGAAATTGTGCAAACTGCTAAGGCCCAGGCTTACTGTTGGAACTTTTGCTTCTCTTTGATTCAGATTTCCTTCTAGATTCTGTGACCCTAAAAAAAGGTGGCCAATAATCTCATTCACACACTTATTCCATCATAGACCCCAAGGCACCCTACATAATACCAGAGAAGCAATATTGACATTGTTCAGCTGCATAAAAAGTTGCATGTCATACACAAATGTTATGAAAAGTTAACACTTTCCTCCAAGCTATACGCACTCATAGCTGCCACAATATACTAGAAATCCCCAGTTAAACCCTCCTCCGGTACAATGGAAATCTGTTTACCACACTTGCATTGAAATATCAATATAATATTCAGTTAAAATACCAATTTTAACAACCATTACAATACTGTGTGAGCTCTGAGATAGTGAGGCAATACGCTGGGCACGATCAGTCGCTAGCCCTGGCTGTGGGCTGCACCACACATGGTAATCAAGCCACAACTTCA
>OMOV01104297.1:0-11343 GCA_900312565.1 Beryx splendens | reverse complement strand
AGGGAGACAGTCAGATTCATGAACGTTATGCTTCTAATGCAGCTGAACAAAAGGCATGCTATAGAATAAGGGCACAGTGTCCTTCACAACGCACATAATTCATACACTGTGATGATGAATGAGTAAATCAATATGTACTGTAACATGCATTTTTATTACAGGTGTAGCAGGCTGGCTCAATACAGGGGATTCATAATTGCTTATCTATTTTCTAGGGCTGTAACTAACAATTATTTGTATTATCAATTAATCTATCAGTTATTTTTTCGATGAATCCATTGATCAGTTAGTATAAAATGTCAAAAATGACAGATGTCACCAGAGCCCAAAGTGATTCTTAAATGGCTTATTTGGTCTGAGCCAAAAAAAGTATTCATTTCAAAGATATGAAATGATTATGACTCGATTATGAAAAGGATAATCTATTAATTTGCTATCGATCAACTAGTCAATTAATCAACTAATCATTTCAACACTAGGTAGCACAACAAGCTTTAGCTGTGGGCAGTGGGGAAAAAATTCAGGATGGCTACTTGATTTATTTAATGCTGTTTATTGGTGAACAAGTTTCAGAGCGAGCTCCAGCAGGCCACACGCCCTGTGAACATGAGAAGCATCAAGCTGCTGTCCTGACTGCTTTTTCCCCACTGGCACCAGCTTTAGTTTAGTTTAGTTCTCTGGAGTGAGCGGCAGCACCTGACTACAACATTTAGCTATTCTGTAACTGTTGTGCAGTCATGCTTACACAAGCACATCTGACCCCAAACCTGGGCTCAGTCTTCAGGCCAGTTTCCTGTTCAAGCTTCAGTCATCTCCCGTCTGGACTACAGCTAATCCTTCCTGACCATCCAACTGACACATCCCCTCCAGCCCCTACAACTCATCCAGATCACTGCAGCACGCCTCGTCTTCAGCCTCTCCAAATTCTCCTGTCTCTCCTTCACTGGCTGTCCATATCAAACTAAAAACCCAGGCACTGGCGTGCAAGCCTGAAAAGGATCCGACCTCCCTATCTCCAGGATATATACCAGCCCTTTTTGCATTCTGCTGCTACCAGTTTCGTTGCTCTCCTTTCGTTGCACCAGTCTGGTCATAAAGCCACCCAGTTTTAACTCGGTCAGAACAACAAAGTAACGATTACTTGGTTGTCGTTATCTTTTTGAGAATAACTTCACGTCACCCTCTGCCGACTGAATGATGTCCCACCTCAGCCCTGTGATGGGCTGCAACCAAGACTACAACCTGTCCACTGTGTTTTTCCTGCCATTTTCCCTAATGCATGCTGGGATGGACTCCAGCCCCCGTGACACTGAATGGAAATAAGTGGGTTAAAAAAAGAAAGATAATAAGAAATAAACGAACACATTATTAAATGCCGTCTCAGAAAACTCCCTGGTGTTCCTCCTTAGCTCTTACTCTGTCCATCCCCATCCATTCTATCTGTAATCGATCGGTTAATGATCACAGGATTATGATATTAGCTCTGACCGTTGCACTCCTTACTGTCGGTTGCTCGAGCATTTGGTGGTTTAGAAATGTAACGTTAAGCCTATTGTACAGTTGCACTCACTGTGAGACGCTTTGGATGAGAGCAGAAATGCCCAATAAGATAAAATGTATAGTAGCGCTCGCTCGATTGATCTTGTCTGACAGTAATTAGTCAGCATTAGCTAACTAATTAACTAACGTTAGAAAACCAAGGCTGTGCTCTATAACTTACAGCTTATTGGCCTTGTAAGTACTGTCGATGCAAAACGTTCAACTATTTGTACAAGAAGGTGGATGCAACTATGAATGAAGGCCATGAGGCACTTTACAATAACATATCTTGGAGAACAGCTAGCTAGCTAGCTGGATATAAAGCATTAACATACCGATTGTACATATCAGCCATCATTTCCACTTCCAGCTCCGCTGCCAGCTGCTGTGCCTTCATGGGATCCATGTCTGCGGTTCAGCGCAACACTCACACCCGGCTTTCTCCAAACACACACCGTCCTGTGGCCCTTCCCTTCCCGGCGGACACCGACGAGCCTGTCCGCGGCTTCTTCTCCGTAACCTTCAAACCTGAAAGAAACACACGTGCGCTGTTTCCCCACGGTCAGCGGTGACAACGGACCCACTTCCGCTGTCAATAAAGTTGTATTCAAAACGTCTGACGATGAGTGCTGTACCATCTAAATCACTTAAGCCGTTTTAAATTTACAATTCTAGCCTAAAACATGATGCTGCTTGGCGCTGTCAGGAATAACACCCGTGACATTTAGCATAAGTCAGACGGTTTTTTAAAACAAATTAAACTTTATTTATTTTACATGAAAAATAGGCTCAAAATAAGTTGTTTCCCCAATACGCAATTATGAATACTTATGAAGGTAAACAATGTAAGTGCGTCTTTATCTTAAAGAGTCTGACAGACGTAAAATAGTGGAGAAATATAAACGGTAATGTAGTTAACACCAATACCTTGTTTTTCCTACTTGTAACACTTACCAAATTATTTATGGATCTGAAACATCCATTTGAACCATTTGTATGCAACCAAAAACAAGACAATAACCAACGGGTAGTCTGGCAGTCTAGGATCACCAGACACTTGGACTGATGGTGAAGATCAACAGAAAAAGGGCAACTTCTTTACATAGCTTCACAGCAAAACGCACTTAACTTGGCAAGTAGTGCCATCATGAACCTGAGCAACAGAAATAAAGTATGAACAACAGAACATTACAAATGGCACACTGCAGTTGAACAAATCACATAGTGTAGTAAAAGCTATGCGCAGGCAGCAAGTACTTAAAGCAAAGAGAGAGCAGCTTATTCTGCCTCATCTCCAGTCACATCAATCTCATTCACGTCTTCATCCTCCTCTTCCTCTTCTAGAGTCATTTCCATGAAGTCAAGTCCCCCCGCACACTCTCTGGTCTGCAGGCCTTTGTCTGGGGAGCAAAGCAGAACGTCCACCTCGCCTTCCTCCTCATCCTCCTGGTCACAGTTTGAGCCCACGCCGACCCTGCCGAAGTCCGGCAGAGGCTGATGGATTCTCTGAGGAGTCTGTTCCACTGTGTGAGAAAATTACAATATTGATATTATCCGTATACAATATTGATCATAATACATCCAGACAATAAGAAAATAAGTTGCTGAGTAACTGTTAGGTTGGGTAATTCCACTTTATGTTTTGACTGCAGGACTGCATGTGTATTGATCTTAGGACACAACTAAATTAAAATAATCAAATTTAATTTTAATTTAATAAAAAGAATACCAAAAACTCAAATCTACCATGACCACAGACAAAAAAAACATTTACCTTTTTCACGATTCTTCAGTGGATCCTCCATCTCACCTCCTCTGTCAATTCCCATCTTAGCCTCCACTTCTCCGTTCGCATCAATGTTCTCCTCCTCTTCTCTTTTTCTGCTCAGTTCCTCAGTAGCTGTAAAAACAGCTACTGGACAGTCCTCATCAAAAAACAAAGCAATCTCGTCACTAGAGAAGTCCACTTCGTCCACTTGCTCAGTCACACTCCTCTTCAGCGCCTGAGGTCTCTCTTCTTCAGCTTCTGCAGCAGCTGTCATAGGAACCATCTTGGCTAATTTATTTGCTTTCATATATCCGTTATGCTTGTTATCCTTGCCAGTTAGTTGGGACTCCACGAGTCCCTTCATTGTTGATGATTTTCCATCTGATGATAAACTGTTCAGCGTCTCCAGCGCATCAATGCTGCTGTACTCTTCTCTTTCTTTTTGTTTCTCAGTTTCAGTCGATACCTCGTTGTTGTTTTGATCCTGCCTCTGTGGCCCGTCACTCTTTATCTGAGTGCTTTTGTCATCTTTTTGTGATCTGTGCTCCTCAGCTGTGAAGCTTTGATTCTGATTTCTATCAAATGCGATATCAAGGATGACATCAGATGTTTTAATCCCACCTCTGTCTTGAGTCTGATGAATGTGTATGTCCATTTCCGCCTCCTTGGCTAGTTCTTCATAACTGCTGGGTGTTTTATCACAAGCCTTCCCTTCACTTTGTACAGTTTTTACAGTTTCTCTTAATTTTTTCTTCACCTTGTTTTCATTTGATTTCCTCACCTTGAAGTGTCTGTTTTTTATCACCTTCTGAATTTCCTTCAGAGTAACTGTTGGCATCCGTTTGGTCGCCCTGTGTTCGTCCGCCGGGGTTATGCCAGTGTCATTATCTGCCTTAGCCCTATCAGCACTCTCTGGACTTAAGGTCCTCTTCCAATTCATAATTGACTTGAGGGCACTTGTGCCCCCCGGACTGCATGCCCCATTAAGTTGCTGACTACAGGGCTCCTCACTGATAAGAGAAGATTTCTCAAGGCCTTGGGCTGAAATCCCCAACAAGGTCTGAGACAAAGTCTGGTCTGAATTCAGTGTGTCAGTTACCTCCACTTCGAGACTTCTTTGCCTCTTCCTTTTCCTGCCTTTTCTCTTTGGTTTGTCCTCCTTTTCTTGCAGTTCCTTTGTCTCCATCGTCTGTTCATGAATTTGCTGCTCACTGTCCCCATTGTGGCCCTTGTTATCAGTGAAGGGAAGAGCACAGTCAGGAGAGGTAAGATCTTCAAGCTGTATCTTCCGCAGTCTTCCACGCTTCCGTTTAGGAATGTCTCGTTTGTTCGCAATCTCAGTTCTCTTGACAACGGGTCTTGGAGTTGCAGACATTTCTGAGCTGATGTCACTCGGTGTCCCTTGTTGAGTTTTTCTCAAGAAAGCTCTAGTTCTAATCGGAGTTTGGTTAGCACTCACACTCGTCGACTTTGTAAGGGCCGCAGGGCCTCTGGCATTCTCTCTCATACTCTCTGTGATGATTGACAGCTTATTTGGTTCCCCTGCAAATTGGGATGGCATGTTGCAAGAACTGGTGGCTATTTCCCTTTCCTTCGCCAAGACATTGTTGCTTGACAAACTGACTGAGCAAACACTCAAGTTGATTTGACTCTTTGTTCCATCACTGACTGTAACCTCTTTGCATCCCAAGGGAGGACCAAGGGCATCTCTTCTACAATGAACACATTTTCTCTTCCTCCCTGTAGGTGCTACGGTGTCTCTTGTATCGTCACATTGTTTCCATTTTGACTTTAATATTTCCTTCACCCTCTTGGAGTCAGATTTCACTTTTCCCACATTCTGACTACCAGCAGATATCATTCTTGTCTCTTCTATTTTCTTAGTACATGATCCAGTGCTGCTTGCCCCATTGTGTGGATTGAACTCCAGATGATCCTGGCATTGCTTTGACTGGCAATCCTGTGGTAAAGATGTCTTTTCTCTGTGAACCATGGTGCTCAGAGGAAATTGTAGTGTTCCTGGGTTTGCCATGAGCCAGGATAAGCCCTTTAGAAGTGGCTGTGGCTGATTTTTATTGTCATGTTTTGATAAGTAGTTGAGGACAGGCTGCTGTTTTGTCACTGGGGTACACGGCTCTAATGGAGAGAGACATCTGGGAAGATGCAAATCCTCCATGCAAGGCATGGAATCAGAACGGGAAGACTGGGCCTCATTTCCATGTGACTGAGGTGAGAGTTCTGGGAAGCAACGCTCTTCTTGTGAAGAGGACTCCTGGCATGCTGGGTAATGTAGTTCCTGCCCATTGGAGCAGTAAACCATGGGTACCATTGATCCTGCTCTCTGGGCTTCAGGATATAGACGATCCTGAGTTCTGGACAGAGGCATACCCTGGCAGCTCATTCCATCTCTTTGCGCTGTGTATCTAACAGATGAGTGACACTGAGGAGAGCGCTGGTGCTGCTGGATAAGCGTAGTGGCAGGCTGCGCAGATGAACTGCATGTGAATTTGGGCCATTTCTGAGCTTTAGAGGACCAATGGATATCTGCACAACAGGTGGCAAGGTCACCATCTATCCAGTTTGAATTAGCACAGCTGGGGTGGTTGGGGTTAGGGTTGGGGTAGTGAAGTGTGGAAGAAAGGCAAGAGGAGAGGCAGCAGCGCGGGCATTTAGATTGCGGGCTAGGGTCCGAGTAAGGCTCAGCCAACACAGTGCAAGCAGTGACAAAATGAGAAGTGTCGATGGAGTGGAGGACTAGGAATTGGGAAATGGAGAGAAAGAGAATTGCTTAAAGGTATAGAAAGGCATAAAAGAAATATACTGCCTTTTTAGCAATTAGCTCTTTGATTCACTTTGCTGTTGTACAGCAAGTTTGGTAGTTTTGGTACATGCTAACATTTTAGCACTGTGTATGTTTAGTGGAATGTACAAGCTAGTTTTGCATTATGTTAACAGCACTGCATTGCACCTAATGTTGAACACAAGACAGGTGAAATTGCTAGCAATCTTCTCTCACAATAGTAAGTTGATCAAAGAGCTAATTTGCCAAAAGGTCGATATAGTCCATTAAGGTGAAAAGGCAAGTTATGTTAACCAATCATAATGCAGTGGATTAAAAAAATGTCCATTTAATGTCGAGTGCCATGAATTTAAACACAGATTACAGTGATTTTTAAGTGTAGTCAATATTGTGCAAAGACTGGTGTGAAGCAATCAAATATAATATAAAATAAATGCAATTTTTCTTTCAAATAAGGAAAACAAGGTACGTCAAGAAAACAAATGCCATTTCAGTACCTGCATCTGTTGATGATGTGTCACCACTTCCTGTCCCATAATCATGGTAACACTGAATAACACTGCATGGTAACGCTGCATCGACAGTCGCATGCATTTGACTCTGCCTTGCTTCACCGTCTACAATTGGGAGCTGGCAGGTGGCTGCTGCTCCGTCGTGGCTCGGCGCAAGATGGTGAGATCTGCCGTAGTCCCTCTCCAAGTTCACAGAGGGCAGAATATCCAGGCCCATCATTATATCCTCCAAGAGCTTCTCTATCTGCTCATCAGATTCCTCTACAGGGCCCTGGGGCTGGGGAAGAGGGGCTGACTGGGGGTCATTGTTTGGGTTTGGGCTGGAGAGATCAGTGAAGCTTGGTTGGGGGTAGAAGGTGGTGTTGGGGTGAGGTGGAGGTTTAGGAGATTTGGGGGCATCAGGGTGACAGATTAGGGTCTCTGGTTTATGAATCTGATGTGGGTGGTCCGTAAAGGCGGGGTGTTGTATGAGGTCTCTCTGTGGCCTTAAGAGTTTGGAGCCATCCTACAGCAAGATGAATGAGAGGAGAGCATGCACAACCCCTTTGTTAACGTCTCTCTGCACAAACAACACTTAATGAGACAGATCAATTTTTGCATTTTTGTAGGCAAATGAACGGGGAGCTCTGGGTGCAGGTAACATGGAGGGAAGTTAAACATTGTTCATTTGCATATACTACCAATACTGTAATGATACAAAGCTGGCTGAAAATCGGCAAAGCCGTCCTTTAAGTAACTAAAAATGTGTCAGAAAAATAAATAGGAAAGTCCCAGAATCATGTAGAAAATCATCCAAAATACCTATTGCTTCCTCTAGATGTCACTGAAGAACTTAAACCGTTATCCTATTGGTCACTCAAATCCAGCTTCAGCCCAAGTTCTGCTTTTCATCCCCCATTTTGTGACATCAAATCTACGAAAATTTCTGCAGAATAGAGTGCAGCTGTAAAGCTGATAAATGTTATTTCAGTGTTTTACGCCCAGTTAGATTCCCCAGTTTGAGGATTAAGCAGCCATGTTCTGATGCAATTTGCCATACTTGCTGTGTGTTAACTATGACAAAAATATTACCCTTTGATTAATAGGTTATATACTATAGAACCTGTTTCAACTGCTGAGATGTAGAAAAATGATGAATTGAGCTTATATCATGACTGTCACTTCATTTCCCCTTAAGCTTGGACCCCACTAATGGCCACTTGTGGCTATGCTATAATCTAAATTATAAATATTAGGCTATATTATTATTTTTCATTAAAACTGTAATTTTAGACAGTTGTACCAAATTCCCCCGCCCCTATGCGTTTCCGCTTTAGCTGATCGGGGTTACTACAGGCTGGAATAGCATGTGCAGTGTTTTCCTTCTTTCTCCATTATCTTTGCTATGGTCCACTGTCTCTGAACTGTGTGAGGTCCCGTTGTCCTCCTCTCATTTGTCAGTGCCTACTGTGTTACTATACAAGTAGTCATGTTACTATTTTATGTCTCTACAGTGCCATGCCACCAATACCAATTCTTGTGCATTTATTGCACTTGACACTTGAATGGAGTGATTCCAACGGAGATATAGTCACATAAAAAAAACTCACACTCTCAACATAAAATCAAAGTCAACTGGATGACACAAAAAAAAGTGTATCTACCTGCTTCAGGACAGCAAGAACCGGAGAAAACCTCTCGTTTGAGTCTTGCATGCGGACCACCTCCCACACCTCTCCTTCTGTCCTCCTCCTCAGCTTCACCTGCATACGGGGAAGAAAGTGAGCCATTGATGAGAACCCCCATCAAAATCGCCTATTGGAAAGTTCACTAAGGACATTTTAGAAAGATCACTAAGGCATCATCACTGAGACATGTCTCACTCTGTTATGCAACTGTTAACTCGAAATTTAATTCACGACTTGTCCTTGTTTCTGAAAGAGACGTCATTATTTCTATAGCTGTGATTGTGCTGGAGGGGAAAAGGAGACACGAGTCAATTTTTCATGTCATTGCGTGTGAGTGATTGTGATTCATTGAATAATTAGCTTGATGGAAATTAAATGAAACAGTACAGAATGTAGCTCCAACCAAGCAATCTGATCTCTGTTCAATTACTAAGGCTATCCAGCCTCAAGTTCGATCTACTGACAAGGAGTTTTACTTAAGCTACAGGCAACTTCACACATTGGCGGCTCCAAATGGCAGCAAGAGGAAACTGTTTGAAACATTTGAACTTCGATACTCGCATGCTAGCAAATTGCACACAGCACGCTCCTGTTTACCAACCAAGCCGGTCTGTGGTAGCTTTATATGAAGCAAGGTATGAGAGGGGCGTCTCTCTCTGGACGAGCGTTCGCTCGCTCGCTCGCTGCTGTTTAGGAGACAGTTTGGATTTCATTCTCAAGTTTCCATTCATCACCTGCTGTGAGCATTTGGGCAAACAGAGTGAATCTACAGAGTCTCATTTTGGGGGGGATGGGACGCTTTTCTCTGTTGCAGCCCCACTTTGTGATTTTGGTTGATAAGACAGGTGTATTTTTATATTAATTATTAATAATATTAAATCTTGCTTTAGGGTTTATATAGTGAACTAACTTTGAAAGAGAATTCATCCCAGGTCATTTATAGATGCTGAAAATAAACTAGTTCTTCTTACCTTGATGGAGATCTGTGCGGTTTCCAACATTTGCATCTGCTTCATCTTCTCCAGTTTCTTCATCCCTATGCTGCCATTCTCATTCCTCTTTTCCGCAGACATATTTCCTTCTTCGTCCTCTAGTGCATCATCTCTGTTGGTGTGTGCTGGCTGCTCCCTTTTCTTTCCATCTTCCACTCCTGCCCTGACCTTTACGCCGTTTCCTAACACAGATGACTGTTGGTGGGTGTTGTCTTCCTGTGGCCTGGGACGGCTGGAGTCATCGCTGGGGGAAACAGGAGAGGTCATGATGTCACTGGAGAGGACAGAGGATGAGGTGGGATCTGTTACACTGTCAGAGGAACGGTGTAACATCGGTGGAGCAGCCTTCATGTTCCACGTTTTCAAAAGACATTCTGGGCGGACATTGCTGGTTGTTTCTGGAATACTGGGAATGGTTGGGTTTGGAGGGGAGCAGTTTTGAGGTGAGAATGAGAAAGAAAAGTCACAACTTTGAGCTAGAGCAGGTGCAGGTTCTGGGGTTGGAGGTTTAGTCTGGCCTGGGAAAACAAAAGAACTGTCCACTTTCACTGTCTGTGTCCCCATGGATACACACCTGCTCTTTTCAACTTGAGTTTCTGTATCCCCTCTTCCCCCCATCCTAGCCTGCACCTGCGCATCACTTTTCCTACTATCGTCCCTCCCTCTCGATGCTTCACCTCTCTCTCTACACCTCCTACAGCGCTGCTGCTCCTCCTCGACTTCTCCCTCCCTCCACTTCTCCCTCCATCCCTCTACAAGGTCTCTGATCCCCAGCTGGTGCGCTGCAGCCAACACATCCTTCTGCTCCATGCTGCCCTTTACCTCCAGCTTCCCGGAGTACAGAAGACTGACCAACTTCAGCAGAGTCTGGGCTTTCACAGTCTGAAGCTGGAGTTGGCGCTGCTGGCCGGCTGGAGGGGGAGGAGAGGTGGACAGCTTATGAGAGAGGTAGGGGCTGAGAGCAGCCAGGATGCAGCTGTGGGTTGGGACTGACACACCTTGATGACAGAGGAGAGAAAAGAGAAGAGGGAGACAGAGAAAACTGTAAAATCATATAGTTATGGCCAATTATTGAAGCATTGAATTCCCCTGATTGCTATGGTAATGACTTTCATTTCATTTCAAGCTCAAACCCTTCCCACTGATCCAGCAGGATACACCTCTGACCTCTGCCCCTTCCTCTGTATCTCCCAAAATATACTGCGTTTCATTTCAGCATCACATTATCATCAGATATAAGGCTTTCCTCTCCTGTGCCTCACCCTCAGTTTGTAATACAGTATCACAGAAAAGGGTGCTGTTCTGTTGTTTCTGCAGCTCTCCCAGGAGCCGCAACTCGTAGCCTGGTAGCTGGTACCTCCACATCCCTACGCTGGCACTGGGAGCAGGGGAAGGAGAGGGAGAGAGAGGGAAGAGCCATGGACAGAGGAATACGGTTAAATGCATGGGTAAAGTGAGATGAGCAAGAGTTCAAGCCAGGAGTGGCTGGGGCAGAAGGAAAGAATGTTATATGGGCAGTTAAGTGTTAAAAACATAGGGCTAGGTAACAAAAAGGGATACCTAGTAGTAGACTCACCGCTGGTACCAATATTTGGTGCTGATATTGATTTTTAAACCATCAAAAAGGTAGGCCCTATTGAAAATTAACAACAAGCTTCAACCTGTCGGATTCTTAACATAAACAACTGGTGTTTTTATTGATTTGTTTTTACTGTGGAAATAAATTTTAAAAAACGGATTGTAGAAAAGCAGGTGACATGTACAGATAATAACTTACTCTTTGGCAGCATGACTTCTGTCTTATGCAGTCATCCTACCATCAATTTTTTTAGGTATCAGAACTGGAATCAGTATGAAAATTTTACATTTTTTAAACTAAAACCCAACGTATCACAGCCTCCATCTAGAAGCATGCTAGCATGAAAGCCATGTGACTGTAGGATGGCGCCTGCGTAGTAGGCCGAATTGAGGACTTCTTTCTAAAAGGTTGATGCTAGAATGGATCGGCCGGACGGAGGTGGGCGGGCAGGCGCGCGTGCCAGGGCCCGTTGAACAATGGGCATGC
>OMOV01104290.1:0-10082 GCA_900312565.1 Beryx splendens | reverse complement strand
TCCTGGGCCCAGGAGCCCTCGCTGCCCCTCCACGCCCTCCAGGTCGCCTCTTTCCTGCTGTCGGCCCTCTTCTTCTCCTGTCCCATCCCTGAGCGCTTCTTCCCGGGCCACTGTGACTTTGTGGGCCAGGGTCACCAGATCTTCCACCTGTTTCTGTCCCTGTGCACCCTCTGCCAGCTGGAGGCCCTGTTCCAGGACTACGCCAGGCGGAGGGATACAGTGGTGGAGGTGTTTGGGGAGCGGCAGCTGTGGTGGGCCTGTATATCCTTCCCCGCACTGATCCTGTGTTGCGTCCTGACGGCGCTCATCACAACGAGACACATGCAGAGGCAGCTGCAGGAAAACCAAGAGAAAGACAAGTGACAGGGAAAGGACAGGAAATAGTTTTTGAGTGTTAAAAAAAAAATTACCATTCAATGAATGAAAAACATTTTTACTGTGTGTTTGAGAATCAGATTGTCTGTCGAAAAAAGTGATTATTGAAAGTATTAATTAATTAAAATAATATCAAAGTGCACAATTAACAGGACGTCTGATTTTCCTGAAAAGGTTCTTAGTTCTTGGAGAGAACAACTTGTGAATATGAATCCGGTTGACAGCAAACCTTCAGTTGTGATTGCTGATTGAACAAAGGCATTAAGTTTGAACATGGCTCCGCAAACTTTTCCTCAGTGAATCATCCTCCCATTTAATCGCTGCTGGTGAAGGAGCTTGCTGACAAAGAAAATTGAAGCAAGCCAGCAGTGAAGCGCATAAAAATTAGTTTCAGTCTGGAAATTGATCTCTGTTCCTAATTTTATTACATATGTGAGGATATTATACAAATAAACCTGCTGAAAATGTCTGTAAGGAGATGCATTTTGAAAACTTTTTGCCTTAATTTGATACTTGCTCCACCTGGTCAGTATGTTTTGTTTTGGATGGATGTAGATATTCTGATTAAATGAACAACTGAATTTATAATTTGCTTACTGGTTTGTGAACTGTTCATTTTGCGGGGTAGACTCTTACTCCAAACCTGTGCCACCTTCACAATATTTGGCAGTCCTGTTTGCCACAAAGGCTTAACTGGTGTGAGGCAACCAGCAACATCAGTGTTGAAAGACCAAATCTGGATTATGGCATTCACCAAATTGGACGAGCCAGACAGGGGGATTTGGTCGAACAAGGAAGTGAATTTAACATTGAGGAAGGAGGATAAACTGTAATTCCACTACTGAGATGAGTTGGCAGAATGATTCCCCAAGTGAGTAATATCTCACACCAGATCCAGTTAGAGTTAACTGGGTAAACTGGGAGAGATGGCAGAGCACTGATCTAGACATAATGATCTAGATTGACAGGAAGGATGGAGAGACACACATTTGACGCTTTCTCACAGCAAGGCCAAGGAGAGCTTAACAGGGCCAGAGGCAACTGTGAATGTTTACAACACAACATCAAAAGTACTAACTATAGTATTTATGGGGAAATGGGGAAAAGTGACAAATCCATTTAAAACAAGGTGTGAAACAAATTAAAGCCATCTTGTTTTTAGTGAGTGATTTACATGAATAAATCCCAGTTGACCCTGTTTGGCCCTGTGGAGGAAACCAGGCTATTGTCGGTGTGTTTCAATGCTTCTGTCTGTTCTTTGTTTGTTGATTCATATTGTATTTCAATGGTATTGAGCTCGAGTCCAGGCCCCACATCACAAGCCACGCCCAGTTCAGTCGATGTAAATTCCTTCAGGATGAGTTTCAGAACAGCTCGGTATCAGTCTGAACTCAGGTCTCAATTAACTGTCAAGTCAATCAACGCTTTAAAATTTTTAATAATGAAATTTTTTTGGTATGAGACGGTTGGCATGAGATAAGATAAGAAGTGATAAATATGTTCAATCTACTGATAAATATTTGAGAAAGGTTGGTCATTCATTGTTGAATGAGTTGCATTTTACATTTTGAATAGACTGAATTAAAAAGGAATCGGCCTTAGCCATAGTGTGAGTAAATGCTGTGCTAGTGTTGGTGGGCTTGTCTATACACATAAACCCACTTTCCACTACAGGGTGAGCCACCGCTTAGTCACTCTTCTCATGGCACTTTCTCACCAAAAAAAAGATGAAGGTTATTATGGTTTTTTTTCCATCTTGTACCCAAAAAAATCATTTGTCAGCTGGGCTTGTTTCCTGTAACAGCAAGTAGTGCTTTCAATGATATGTTACAAATATTTAAATTACCCATGATCTCCGTAGGCTTCTCTTCCTCCTGCTGTGGAAGAGTCTATTGATTTAGCTTTGTGCTGCTGAGCAAATATCATAGAGTTCAAGGAGAAGGAGCAGGAGAAAATCACTGAAAGCTGTACATTGGCTCTCTGTAGATCTTTAAAAGATTGCAGTGAGGGGGCTGTTAAGCAAGTAATGGGTGTGGGTGTCATCACCAACAGAGAGGTGTGTGTGTGTATAATTTTATGGAGTTAGGGGTGGTGTTTGTGAGGAGAGCGAGTCAGGGGAAATCAATTTATTTCTCCCTCAGCTGTATCCTTCACTGCCTCTCCCTCGCTGCAAAGCTGGACTGAATAGCAATTATGTTATTAAGGGGAAAACATGTTACGTTTTCTGGCTATGTGACTCTATCAAGAAAGTACCAGTCTTTGCTTCAGTGAAAACCAATAGAAATCTCACTCTGTATGTTAGCAGTGATTTTACAAAAACACATTTGGATCAATACTTTGTTGAAAATGCAAGAACCGTATGTCTTTGGGGGGGGGAAGAAGCAGGGAATGCTATGAAACTTTTTTTTTTATTATCTGAATACAGCACGAATTCAGAATTACATAATTGCTTTGCTCCCTTGGTGCTGAATACGCCCTAATTCTGCTGAACAAGCAGCCGAATAAAAAATAGGCTTTAGGGTTGATAGCCTTATCATGCAGCAGTGGGGCCGTGGCTGGCAACATCCACTGAACTGACATAACACACACTGCAGTTTTACGCCGTGCTAAGTAGGCCTCACACACACACACACCCACACACACACATACACACAAACATGTCTGTATTTCATCCGGTTTAGTGCTCTCTCTATGCCTAACCTCAACCTTTACCTTGCTTCTAACTCCTCCTTTTCAAAGTAAAGATCAGCCCAAATCCTTCCTAAGGTACGTCCACAACTCAAACTGGACCTCACAAGTATAGTAACCAGTAAGCATTCAAACCTCAAACCCTGCTCTGCACTAGAACAATGATCCTTTTTTTTGGGACAGTCTGTAATACCTCCCTTGTGAGAATGATTTCACCGGGTTTAGTCAATCAGCTCTTGGCATAGGGAGCAAGAAAGAGGAAGTAATAGATGTGTATTGCAACACTGAGAGTATCTTTCTCTGGGTATTTAGAGTAAACCTACCTACTGTATAGCCAAGGTACGATTAAAAATGTATATCTAATTGGATAAAAGACAGTTAGGTCACATTATACCAAACTTATTAGCAGCACAACACTGCATAAAAAATATGTTGGAGAGATAAAGTAAGTACATCAATATCATGGCTCAAGAATACAATAAGGCGAAAAGGGATCACTGTATGAAATTGTCTTTGGCCTGCAATGTGCTGCTAGTTTTCTGCAGTCATGCAAATTGCTGCTAGGGGGAGATGTTGTTTGAGTTTTTTCTTTTTACTGTGTCAGCCTAAGTACTTTTCCTCTAGCAAGCAGCTATACACACAAATTATTTAACCTGACAGACATCAGTGGTTTGTTCAACTTTTAGAATTTCATCAGACACGAGAATCTCCAGTCTAATTTGGATCATTTTATTTTTAATAAGTTTTCTGTTTGTTGTTTTTAGAGACTGCAGCACCTTGAGAAATGTTACTGTGCCAGTGTTTGCATATAATGCATGTGCATTCCTACATTCGTGGGAGCTGCAGGCATGTCAGGTATCCAGGCGCTCAAGTGCGGATGTAATTTGGTGCTGATAAAAGACAATGGGCTTGTTTATGGGGTTGTGTCGGTCCCTCCTTCATGACAGATCTGACTTCAGCAGACAGAGTCCCTCCCTCCCTCCGTTGTCTGCTGTGACACAGACACTAAAGGCGAAGGCAGGTGAATGACTGGAGACAGAAGTGCAAAGGAATCAAACAGCACACAAGGTAAGTTATGAACACTGTATCTTATTATTACTGTCTTTATTCTCCTTCGTCTTGACAAACCGCATATTTTCAGTAGAAAGTATTCTAAAGCAATATATTTTCTAGACATGAGCAGGGCTTTTGCCTTTGTCTGTTTGACTCAACTGGAAATATTTCACACACTATAAAGCACATAGTTTGGCTGCTCATGTGTGTCTACTGACTCTATCTCCTTTCATTTAAACTCTATATTTTGCTCTGATAACTCAACATGTGTATGTGTTCTTACAGTCCTACATTTTAACATAAATGCCCTTGTTTTGTGACTGAATACTCATTAATCATTTGGCAGTGTTTTTCCATTCTCTATAGGATATTAAAGCAATGGCTCCAGTAGGGATGGCTCATATGTTGGGGGAACTGCGGTCTGTAGTCTGGTCTTCATCCCCCGAGGTGGGCATCATCTCCCTCTTCATCCTCCTCATCCTCAGCATCACTCTCCTCGCCTTGTGCCTCAAGTGTCGCAGGTGAGGGAAACGTTTGATTATGACTTGAGTGTCGACTACACTGTAAAACACAGGTACTGTTTTTGACACGCATGACAGTTTGCATTAAAGTAGGTATCACTCACCTGTAGTTAAATGAACAATGTCACTGAATGTAGGAGTAACCGCAAGCAACGTTACCACCCAGTACAAGTCTTCTCCTGTATGGAGTTTCTACTCACAATACATTAGCTGATTCATTTTTTTGTCCCTCACTGCTGAGGCTTTACCGGCTATTCATCACTTTCATGCAGCACAGCACAGACTTGTTAGACTCGATAGGTGATTTTTGAAGAAGGGTGTTGCCTGTATGAAGTGGAGCGGAAGTGCAGTGAAATATCATTTTTAAAGCTAAGGGAATTGTACCAAATGGGTTTGGTTTGGATCATTAACCTTCAATAGCCTGGTCTTTCCAACTAGGTCTCTGTGTGTGTGTGGGTGTGCACGCACATGTATGCAAGCCTGTGTGTGTGTGTGTGTGTGCATGTCATCGCCAGTGACAGTGACACAGAGGAACTGCGGGAGAAACAACAGCCTTGTCTTCAGGTTTTGCACATTCCAGGACTTGTTTGTCACTCAGAGGAATGAGACAGCAGTGATAGATAGGCATCATAACACAGAAGGTGGTTCATACATATAAAGGAGAGGAACGCCTTGGTGCATACCATGTGGTGATGAGTGAGTTAAATGGGTGGCGTGACGAACAGTAGACCAAAGAATAAGACCTTGTGGTAATGTAGCCTGATTTGTAATCCTGCTGGTTCAATGGACCAATAAGTGCTCTGAAAATTACTGTTATTATTTAAAAAAAAAAAATTTGCTCACATCTAACAAAACATTGTCTAGAGAGAGACAGGTGTGGGATTCTATAAACCACTGTAACCTTGTGAAGGTGGTGACTAATTCAGTGAAACATTTGTAATGGAAAGCATCCGGTGTAATCAAGGTTTCTTTGTAAGCTCTATACCGCATATCTCATTAAGTGGCTTCTGCTTACAAATTAGCTACATGACAGTTTAGTTTCACAATAGTGGGCAGACAAGCATACGTAAGTGTACAATATTTTGTCACAAGAGTGGAGCTTGACAAGGGCTTGAAAAGATTCCCACATCCACCTAACTTCCCAAACTTCAGTCCAAATCTAAACCAAAATCAAGAGGTGTGGGTTTTTGTGAGCCCAAACTTGACTTGAGCAAGAAATTGCCAATAGATTAATAGATTGCTAATAACATTACTGGGGTTGTCTTGTTTTATGTTACTTCATTGAATGGTGAAGCAAGAGAGGGACCAGAGAGTCTTTAGAGAGTAGAGATGGAGAGGTCTTTGGAAATGCTAGCCTGAAATGCTAAAAGTTAGACAAGGGGGATTGTGACCACAAATTAACCAGACTGAATTTCCAGATAGCTAATAAAACCTGGGTGGGGAGAGTGAATGAGTAACAATCTTCCCTTGCTGAACAACTATACCTGCCAAGTGCCCTGCTATCAGTGTGTGTATCAGTGTGTGTGAAGGTGGATGACGAGCATACACATTCACAAAACTCCTTCCTTAGATCAGTTAAACAGGCCTTGAGCCACTCAAACTATAAGATAAGTAAATAAGACTGACACACAGAGCAAACACTCATATCATAACAGCTGATCTGATCATCTCTAACTTTCTTTGTTTTCACCCACAGGAACAGTGGCAACGCATACGATGTGAGTGGAACAACGGTATGAACGCTGCCTTTATCCTTCTCTCTCTGTTTCTCACCTTTCTCCTCCCTCTCTCCCCTGTTCTATCACTCTCTTTACTCTCTCCCTCGCTCTCTTGCTCTCTCCACCTCCATCAGTCTGTCAGTAAGCAGCAGACTATCTAAATCTAGCGTGTAGTATCTAATGCAGTTCATTAGTTGCCAATTAGGAGCCGTAAGTGGCTCATTATCAGCAATCAACAGGAGGTATCAACTTCCTGTGCGATCGTGATAGCTGTTATATTGGGCTCATTACAGCCAAAGTATGGAAACCCATGGGGCAGCTGAGTTGTGTTGCTCAAAAGGTATTATAAAGAATTATAAGAATTTTATAAGCATATTATGAGTGCATCATGACTATTATGATCTTAAATCAGCTTGCATAACAAAAACTTGAGGGATTGAATATTCAAAACACATGATACTTAATAATAATAATAATAATAATAAACTTTATTTATACTATTTTTAACAACTGTTTTCCAAAACAATTACGATAAATGAATACACAGAAAACAACAGTAGAACTGAAACCAGACATGAGGTAAAGATAAATTAAAATAAAATAAAATAAGTATATAAGGAGACAAACCACCAGGATTACAAACCACAAACAGGACTACAAGCCACTGAAAGATAATATAGCTATAATATATTATATTTATTTTGCATGATTTCACTGTAAAAATAAAAAAAATAAAAAGTGGCATATTGCAGCTTTAAATCCACTGTCTCAATTTTATCATTGTTGTGTGTATGTGCATGCATGGATGGTTGAACTAGCAAA
The DNA here is from genome assembly GCA_900312565.1 of Beryx splendens. Classification (NCBI taxonomy): domain Eukaryota; kingdom Metazoa; phylum Chordata; class Actinopteri; order Beryciformes; family Berycidae; genus Beryx; species Beryx splendens. The sequence goes on along the minus strand of OMOV01104290.1, from coordinate 2,905 downwards.
GGCACAAACTCCCACATGCACACATGCACGTGCATAGACAGTCACCCATTCACACCGTTGCATGCATGCACGCACATACACACACACACACACAGCGCTGATCACCCTTTCTCTCTTTCTGCCTGACAGACGGATGGACCAGGAGGAGCCAATGGGACGGCTGGCACAAAGAAAGGAGCTAATGGTGAGTTCTCTGCTCGTGAAATCAGGTTAAACGTCCCAAGAATGAAAATGAATTTTTAATCCAGTGTCTTAAATGTTAAATACATTCGCTCACATGGGTTTGCAGATGCAGAGAACGTAGTCTACACAGAATGGAGGGACCACAGAAACATGCCAGCCAGCACACTGGAGAGATCCGGAGGCTCATCCACCTAACCAGCCTGCCACTGTCCTGACCTATGGCCCCACAGCCACAGAACAAACACAGAGAAACACACAGGAGCACACATTTTTCCAAGGAAAGAAGACAAATTATCCTTAATATCCCACTGCACAGAACCCCACCTTTCTACACCTGGCATTGCACCAAATGGACAGATGGAGAGAAGACAGAGATGAAGGGTAGCAGGGAAAATTGGTCCCGTTTACTGCAACTCTAGCCATCAAGCCTTCACTTACAGACATACCTTCTGGGTACAGACATACAGGAAGAACCTCTTTTGGAAGTTCTCTCTCTGCATTTATGGATTCTGAACTCTAACAGAACTGTTCATCTATAGACTGATCAGATCTGATTATCTGACCATCGACTCATCTGACTATTTTGTAGTAGGCATCTATTTGCAAGTTTGGACACTTTGATATAGGTTTTGTTCATTTTCTTCCTTTCATTACCCACAGAGGAACGCTCCTGACGCTACACAACAAAATTGTCAGTGCTGAGTGTAGAAATCAACACACAAAATCCTGCTTGTAATCAGCCTAAAAGCAAATTTCCCGGTGTCCATAACTGTTGATTTCTTTAGTGACAGCTATATGGAGATGGCAAGTATTGATTGGAGAGTTGTTTGTCCACTCATACAGCCGATATGGCTCTGGGACGGCTATTCAAAACTATCAGAAGTGTTAAATGAACTCTGATGGGTGTGGACTTACAGAAACATCGTGTTGATTTTCAACACTGACGATTTTGCTGCCCAGCCAGTAAGCTGATAGCACGGCTTTATCCCAGTGCATGCTCACTCCGGGAGGAAGTCTAATTAAAACACACTAGCACTCTTTTCATGCAGGGAAGCCACCAGAAGCAGGCCTGTGACCTATTTTGGACCCTGCCCCATAGTTAGGGAAACACTGCTTTACTCAAAGCCTCAGTAATCCGTGCCAAGCATCCTAGTGCCTGTTTGCCTTCTAAAATGTGATGGGATGTGTGTAATTGTAATGAAGCTCATTGTTGGGTAGCATGGCAGAATAGAAAATAGAATTAATCTCAATATTCGATTACGCAGATCCCCTGTCTTTGCCTGTCATCATTGTGCTGAATGGAATTACGCAGGATGAAGAAAGAAATGAATACTGTGTATGTGCCGTGAGTGATTACACTGATAAATTGTGACAAGGATGATAATGACGAGTGGATTTTCCTAAGCTCTGGTGCACCTTTCAGTGTCAACAAAGAGAGTAAATTTCCTTTTGTATTTGCTCTTTTGTATCCCTTTCCTTCCTGTGATAGTGCAGCGTTTCTCAGTCTCAGGTTCAGGAGCTGCTGCTGGTCACTGAGATGTTGCTGAGCGGTCCACAGCCTGTCAGCAGACACAGATAAAGGCTATTTTGTAGTGTTACTTTTATTATAAATATGAGTGAGTCTTCATGTTAATTCTCCCTGAGGTTGCTAATACCCGTTGCTGTAGTTTTCCTTCCTGGATGATTGTGATGGGATGGGAGTGGCACCTTGACTCTCTGGAAATTCAAAGTCACAAGACACCAAAGCAGGGTGGAGACACCATTCCTGTAATTCCAGTTGTCATGCCATGCACTGCCATTTCAATCCACTGAACTGTCCAAATAAAACACACCCAAACGAGACAACACTGATCTATCAACGGTACTCATTCACTGTACCTCATACCTAAGGCCATGAATTTTCAAATAAATAACGATGACCAGAAGTGGGGTTTTTTTTGCATTTGAAGGGTTTCATTGCAAGATGCTGTATATCAATTTTTTTGGGGAAAAAAGGCAACCTAAAATTCACCAATCAATATTCAGAGACACACAATTCTATCCTCAAGAACACAGGTCTATATACGCAAAGATCTTAAGATGACTAATAACTTCAACAGTAACCAATAATATGCTTCATTTTCAACAAGCATTTTCTAACAGTAGGTGTCATTTTTTTCAAATGGATATCTCATTTTGGAATTAAACTTGTTCCTTTTAGCCCACTCTGTCCACAGTGATTTCACCCCATTTGTCAAGCTCCACCCAAGCTGTAGGCAACACCACCCATCTAAAGTGACTCAAAGATTTTCCCAATGATCATCCCCCTCAAATTTGTTAGTACCTAATTCCATAACGACTTGCTAAAATCTACTATATCCCGAATCTCTTGAAATATTCTCTATCTTGTTAACTACTGCTGTATCAATTCGTTAGCTATTCATTATACTTACCTTGATCTGTCTAACCAGTCAGCGCTACTAATGGGCCAGACAAGGTTGCACGGTGTAATTAATGGATCAAAGGGGAAGGGAAGGGATTCCGTCTGGGATAGGCATCGGATTGAGACTAGGATTGGGTTACTCTCTCCCTCTCTCCCTCTCTCTCTCACACACCCACAGTGTTGGTGCTCAGACCCTAAAATCCCTGCTGACTGGATGTCTGGTGGAGAGGGTGCAGACAGCCGACACTAATCCAGTCTCACACACACACACACACACCATACACACACAACCACCCCAAT
>OMOV01104264.1:0-16115 GCA_900312565.1 Beryx splendens | reverse complement strand
CGCTCGTCCCAGTCCCTCCACTATCCCACAGTTCGTCTTCTCACTTTTTACCGTTTGACCAGTATTATTTGTCTGTTTGTTTTTTTTTTTGTAATGATACGGCGACCACCGAGATCTACACTCTTTCCCTACACGACGCTCTTCCGATCTTTATTATCAATTAATAATATCAGCGATGCACATTGCTGCCATTTTCATTTGTTGCATGAAAATGTCCAAATTAGAAGTTATGGGTGTCCTGGTTGGCCAAGGTGTGGACCATGAGGTCCTAGGTTTTTTCCCCCAACCTTGGTTCAAATCCAGCCTGGGACCTTTGTCACATGTCATCCCCCCCTGCTTTTCCTAATCTTTCTCTGTCGCTCTCCACTTTCTACTGTTCAGTAAAGCCAAAAACACCAAAAAATGTCTTAATTTATTATTTTTTTAGAAGTTGCAGTACGGCGTCCAGAAGTTAAATAGTATGGCACCAGAAGCAAACCGCATGTTCCAGCTCTTTAAAAGAAAGTGTCAACAAGTAATCATTTATGCATTTGTTATGAGGGAGAGAGGGAGCGTTTCCAGCCAACAAAATGAGACGCTGGCTCTCCTTCCCAGTGGATAGGAATAGTATTACAGTGGCAGATACTTTTTTTTAACCTCAGCTTCAACCCATCTGAGGCAATGTGACTATCATTCTCATGTGGAGGACGGTCACTGGCAGCAGAAACAGAGCCGGAGAAGAGGAATGTATGTTTGGCAGATAGCAGCTGATATATTTTTGTTTCAGATGCATCTGTGTGTTTTATTAGCCAGAAAGGAGGTGGGGAGGCAAGAAGCACAAAACACTGGCACCTCTCCTCTGATTCAAAGTTATTCAGTGTTCGCATTTCTCGTTCAGCCATTTAAAATATACATTCAAATATTTCCCTGATGTGTTAAACCTGATGCCTTTCCAGTCATTTAACTATACCAAAACTCCCACTGTCCTGAGGCTCAACATTTAAGATGTAAAATTTCATACCTTCTGTATATATATAGATATATACAGTATATATATGTGTGTGTGTGTGTCTGTCTGTGTGCGTAGTCTGTATATAAACGTGTTGGAGGAGATTAGAGTACATTGTGCATTCAGTGGCAGTAGAGGTAATCATTAGGGCATCGAAATGGTGTGAAATGGGGTGAAAGGAAAGCCATGCAAATCAAAAAAGCTTATCTAGGCTATTGTTCAACAGAGTTACAAAACACAGCACAGTTTCCTAATTGAAAACTGGGCAGTATTGTAAAATAATGTAATAACTTGCCCAATTTCCCCATGGGGATGGTTAAACTTCAGCTGGTTATGAAATTATTACCAGTGTTTTCCACAAGAACACTGAGTAGCCAGACAAAGAGAAAGAGTATCCAGCCTGGGGTCGTGCTCCGCAGAGAAGAGGTTTTGATGAACACGCTCAATTTTGGTGTCTCAACATGCACTCTGACACCCTAACACTATTAAAAATATATCTTCACTATTGAATAACAACTGTATGGGTTAGGAGTTGTAGTACTGAGCATTGTCATTTAGTTTTGACTAGAAACGGAATACTTTACAAATACTATCAGTAAAAATGTATAAATGCATGCTTTTAATTTTGTATGACGTGTATACATTACAGTACTACAAGAAAACATTAAACAAATCACCTAATAGATGAAGTGCAAGCACTGTGTTTTTTGTTATTAGCATTATTAGTATTATTATTATGAGTTTATGGTTCTGAAAATAGACATAAAACTCAACAGTGATCCATCATTGACAGTAAGTGACTTCAAAAGGTATTAGGTAGATGAATACAGTAGGTAGTGAATTACCCTAGTTAGATGAAACCCTCTACCCCGAGTTAAAAATGCAACCAATGCTAATTTTCCCACAGAAATGGAACTGGAGCACAAAACATAATGTCTAAACAACTGCTGACTCTGTGCAACTGATTATATTTCACTATAATATGGCCTGTTGTCGGTTATTGCTTTATTAATCATCCTTTCCAGTTGTGAGTTCAGTGTGTTGAGTCAAACGGGTGAATTGGGACAATCTGTGAGTCACTGCACTCATGTTCATCCGAGTGTTAGGCAATTTTACAGATCTCTGATAACTAAATGTGTCAAGTTACTGCTTTGCACACACATACAAACACGTACAGGTGGTAGTTTCACTTGCTTTCACAACGCGAGGCTCTGTCGCAGATGCCACAGGAGCAAATCTCTCTTCTCCTGCGCCGGCCTAATGTGGAGATAAATAGATCTGTCTGATGCGCGACCACAACACTCTTATTATCAATATGGCAATCAGGTTCAGGGGAATAGCCCATATTACAAAACATAAATTACCGCCACAAAAGTAGCCGACTGGAAAGGAGTCAGTAATCGTCTGTCTGGCCAGCAGCCAGCGCCTGTGGGAAGCACTGTTAGGAAGCCTGGTGAAGGGGATTTGATTTTAGCCAATTACACAAACGGCTTTGAGGTAAACAAATTCAAGGTGACGTTTGATTGGCTAGAACAGAACAGATAACTGGGGGAGGGGGGTTACCATGCTCGCTCTGAAGAAGATAGTGGGGGGAAAAGTCGCACCAAGACAATCATTTGTAGCTGCACCAGTGTGACCAAATTGAATTTCCAGGTTGTAGAGTTTCTAGTTTGGTTGCATTTGCAGCAACCGAAAGGAAACAAAGAGAAAGTCGTTCTTGAACCTTTAGGAGAGAGAACCATCCAAGTGGCTTTGTTCGTCAGGGAGAACAAGTCCTGGAAGAGTAGACGCGAGTTATGGCAGATAGGGGATGCTAGGGATTGTGAGTAGACAAAATCAATTTACAGTTCCACCAGAGATACTCAGCATCAGCCTAACACCTGACCCGGTGTTGTGGTCCAACGCTGAGCTCGCTGTGCCATGGGAAGACTCGGTAGATACCGGGGGTAGCAGCTGCAGGTGAAAAGCAATGCAGCAGTGCCATGGTACCCGTGTGGAAGTTAGTTGCCATCGATTTGTTTCCACGTCTATCGCTGGTTTACTCGGGGAGTTGGGGATTTGTGGTCAGGGCTTACACCGGCATTAAGGCAGCTTCAGAAGCAGACACACGGTTAACTCTTTTTTGCTGATACAATGCGGCTTTTTAACTGCTGAGTGAGCCGTTTCAACACTTCACATCCAACTGGATCTTTTGCACCTGTTGCACAGCCATGGTTGTGCATACAGTGCAGTGTCTGAACTGTTATCTGTTTGAGTCATGTGTCCTTTTAGTCTCTGATTGTCGATGCAGTGTGGTTTCTGAACTGCTGAGTGGGCCATTTCAAGCCATCAGCTGTCCTATTAACCCATTGGTTGGAAATTATGTGGAAGTATAAGCCCAAGTATGGGAATGGAATCAGTGAAGTCTAGGTGTAGTGGCTGTGGAGGGGTTGGTTATGGCTGTGGGACGCCTAGTCCTGCGTAGCCACACCTCTGGCTGCTGCCAAGAGATCTTGTAATGTTGGTTAGAAAAGGGCCGCAATGCTGTGGGTTGTTGACACCATTAAAACCAGTCAAATTCCGTTTGGACGGAGCTCTGTACTGACGCTCACTTGTTTACTGTAATAGGAACAACCATGTTGGTGCAGCTAGACAGCTAACAAAACAAAACGTTTTGCAGGGAGCAAACAGTCAACGGTGAAAGATGATGATGATGAAGATGAGGAATGGTGCAATCAGTAAGAACCTCATCTTAAGAGCTGGAGTTGGCTGGTTTTCTTCCTGACCAGCAACATTCACTTTGAAGAGTTTTTCCTTCCATTCCCCCGACCTCTGCTTCCCCTCTGCTCTCCCTCTGCTCCCCCTCTGCTCTCCCTGGTACACGCTGTTCTCTCCTGTATGGAGAGAACATGATGTGGGATGTTCTCTCCTGTATGGACAGAACATGATGTGGGATGTTCTCTCCTGTATGTGTTCTCTCCTGTATGGAGAGAACATGATGTGGGATGTTCTCTCCTGTATGGGGACAACATCCCGTCAAAATCCATCAAAAAATCTGCTTGACATAGCTTTTTTATGGAGTATGTACTATCATTGATAATCAATGATAGTACATACCCCATAAAATATGACTCCACCAAGCACTACATTTCAAGAAAATATCAACTTTTAGATCTGGTTCACGCTGCCTGCTCGCACCCTCCTGGTGTACTTTGTTGGAAGCAGATTGTGGGAGTAACTGGCAAACCAATTGTAGAAGCTGAAAATTCTTGAATGTGTTTTGGCGTGACAATCTCTCTGGTGGAGAGAGCAGAGCACATATCAGGGCTACCTCTCTCCTACTGTCCTGACTCTGTTTGACCAAACAGAGCTCACAGCAGGCAGAGAATAAACCCAGCTGACCCGTCCTATTGCCAGATCAGTCGCTGCGCCTAGGGCTATAAGAAATACACTTAATAGGGCCCTGGCCTCCCATCACCATCCCTATTATTAATTTGGTGATGGAGTAGACCACTCAGCCAATCACAGGGCCCTTCAAGCTGTCAATAATCATGAAGTAATTCACCACAATCAAACGGCAAGTTGTCTGTCTACCTGTCAGGTGCAAGAAAAAAGAATGAGAGGAAAGAAGATGTGCAAATGCAAATTAAAGCTATGTTATTGTGCTAAGGAGGAATACAGTGTATCTAAAAGTGTCTAGTCTTCTTGTAGAAACAAAAGTAGAATGGATTTGTTGCCATTGTGTGCAACAGCTCTCAGGGCCCCCAAAAAGCAAGTGACGGCTCTGAGTAAACCTGTTATCCCTCTGCCTTGGATTCATACTGTGAATGGGTCTGTCAGTATAGTGAAGCGTGACAGCTTAAATTCATATGTGGGTCAGTCGGGAAAAAGGAGCGCAAATTAGCATTGGTGTTTTACCCTTTATCATTATCTCTCCTAAAGGTTCAATGTAATCATAAGATGTTGCCAGTAAAATATTGAACACGAAATAAACTGTTCAAAAATTAATGTTGATATTTTCCATCATGGATTATTTCATGAATTAAGCAGAAGTAGTATTTGATATATATTACAAGCCACATTCTGTACTATTTTCAAACAGCCTGGTTATTTCATAGCGAGGTATAAATTCAACAGTTCTGTACATCCTGGCATCTTCCAGTAGAGCGACGGCTCACGGGTTAATCGACCCCTGTGTGTGTGATGCTGATCCCATTAGCGTTCAGTGTGGCTACCCCTTACACCATTATTGACACGAGAAGACAGACGATACTATAGATCTCTCTCTCCCACGTAATCACTCGCAGGCTGTTGGCCATGCTTGGTAAATCAAATTTTTCCCACAGCCTGTTAATAAACATGTCATCACATCTCGCTCAGTAGAGTTTTCAAGCTGAGAAGGTGACAGCACCTGGTGTAAAGATCACACTCCTGACAAAACACAATTAAGTCTTTTATCCAGTTTAGTGTTATTTAGCAGGCTATGGTAGCCAGTCAACCAGAAGTGCCTCTTCCAGGTGTGAAGTATACAAAGCCAATTAAATCGGGACCTTCTGCTTTGCAAGGTCTGTATCCTACTTTCTCTAACACCTATAATAATAATAATAATAATAATAACAACAACAACAACAACAACAACGTATTTATGGAAGGTGCCCACTTGAACACCGCAGCGACATACCTGCTCTCATCCAGCCGCCTTTCCTCTAACGTTTAATTCTTCTACCAGTGAAATATTTTTATATCCTTCCAGTTTCTAACCTCGTTTTCTTTTTGCAAACCGTCTTCTCAAACCAAAAAATAGATTTTGCTTATCACCACACACATGGGCACTGTGGATCCTTGTTGTCAGATTAGTCGCAGGCATAAAGAGCGAGCTTAAAGAGAGATAACCTTTCTCTTGAACCACTGCGGGTCAGTGAGAGTGGGAGAAGAGAGCGCTTCATCTAAATGTTTGTCGGCAAACCTTATACAGATCGTTACGTAGCCCACCGGTTGATATGCTTTGTGTGTTGATGTGTTGTACTTACTCAGTTACTGCGGTGAAGTGGTTGACTAACTGCACACTGTCTGGCTTCAGCATGCATGGGCTCTTTGCTAAGCGTAAATGAAACAGACAGCGGCAATTACGTCTTCATATCTGAGCTCACCTTTACAAATAAAACACACTGACTAGTAGGCCTCTTTAATTTTTGTTGTCACAGTTGATTTAAAGCTGTACTTCACAGCTTTAAAGCCGCTGGGGCGGATTAGTACCTATCTAACGTCTCATCGGTTTTTTGAGGTTAATAATCAAATATCCAGAGTGCAATTATCGTGGGTCAACTGTGTAAAATGTGTTCCAGTATGTAATTTAGTGTGTAATTTGGGGGATCTATTGCCAGCAGCTACCATTATCAAGGGAAAACAACTTGTTATTTGTTATGCTTGGCAGCAATACTGGCATGTTGGGTACGTGACTGTAGGGCTTTAAGTCACTGTTGAATTATTTCTTTTTTCTTTTTGTTTTTATTTTCTCTTCCCTCCCTTGTTGCACTGGAGTGGGGCCCTTCATATACTGATAATCAATATGGACCATGCAAGGGAAAGTATCTACATGCAGACGGGTATATATACGCACGTGTGGGCACATCAGTAAAGACATCAATAACATCAATAACTTGTTCAGAGCATAGACACATAGGGATACATGAGTACTCTAGCAGTGTGTATGTGTCTACATTTAGATACACTATACTTAGATGTAAAACCTGGATATAGCTACACATGTGAATGTATGTATATGTGTGTTATGTGTATATACTGTAGGTGTTATGTGTTTATGTGTATATGTGTTTGGGAACATGTACACAATGTGATTGATATGCGTTATTTAGGTGTGTATATGTACCTTTGTGTATGTGTTTGGTTTTGTATACATGTTGTGATATACACACATAGGTGGGTGTTAGCGCATTTGTATTCATGTACACATTTGGATTAATATGCGCTAGCTGTTTGCATGCATGCACATGTGTGTCCACCTATGTATGCATGTATGTATGAGTATATTAGTATATATGTATACGTGTGTTTGTATATGTATGTGTGAATATATGCATGTATAGATAGGTATGTGTGTGTACATGTACATGTGTGTGTAGATGTGTGCATGGGTGTGTGTACATATGTCTTTTATACATGTCCACCTATGTGCTTTTTAGTTTCCTTTCTTTGTCCTTTTTCCATTTTATTATTCATCTTTTTGTTATGGGATTTTATGGGATATTGTGGATTTGAAAAAAAGAGCATAAAAATTGCTAATCATAAATAATAATAACAATATTAATGAAATGCCTGCGGGGAAACACCTGGCAACTCTAATAGAGGAGGTTGGTTTGGAGGTCGTACCAACATTTTGGGCTGAACCGTTCATTTATTCACACAAACTGTGAACTCATGTTTCATCATGTGCTGTGACCACCGCTACAATCAGTGCATACAATAAATAACCTCACCAAGACAAACGTTTGATAGATCAGAATAATACATTACATCTGTATTATGAAATATTAATGAGTTATAAAGAAAACACCAAAGGAAATTAGCTCACTGCTTTTCAAAACAATCACAAACTACTCAAATTTGTTACAACTTACTGCTCACGCACACTTTATTATAACACGTCCTAACACTTTTAATTAGGCTTATATAGAGTAATCAATGCGTTTCAATTGGATTTGTGTTAAGCTGTCCGCTGTGCCCTATTAATCTCATCACTCGGTAATCGTGTTTTTTCCAAGATTGTAAACAAATGAGTTGTAACATCTCTCTAGTCCAAACCCTTTGTCGTGTCAATAAGTGATGCGGATTGTCATCGGAAAAAAAGCTGTTGCATTATTTGCCAACATGCTCACCGCTGGCAAGCAAGCAACTAGTGCTCAGATAGTTTTCAGTTGTTAGTTCTGTTGTCAGTAGAGATGACTGCTGTCTCTTATTATGCTACATATAGAAAGGTTATGTAACTTGACAGTCAGAGAAATGAAAGTCAGTTTGGACAATGACTCACTGCTTGTTTAGGAAGCACATTAAAACATACAATTTTACATCTTTGTAACAATCTTTCAGTTATTAACGGGGTAAAATGATCGATCCTTTTAGTGTTCTCGCATTCAGTTGATCTCTCACACCTTCTGTACAGATGGTGTGTGTGTGAATGTGCATGCACGTGTACGTGCACGCCCACCTCTGACAGTCCTGTCGTCCACGGACATGGCTCTTGTTTAAAGGGGACGAGAGCGTCTCGGCGTTAATGATGTTTTCTGACCACCGCCCCCAATTGTGTCCTGTCTTTAATTCACCATGACAGTCTGTCATGGTGTAATATGACTCAGTGCATTGCACATGTGCTTTGCGAACGGCACCCCCCTTTGTCTCTTCACATCAATGTGAGCCCCTCGGACACCCTCACACACACACACGTCATACAGTAGCTACGTCTCATGAAGGCAGCGTAACCATACCGATAAGAAAGCAGCTCAACTTTGGGCTCCAAAGTGCATTCATGGACACGTCTGCCTAAATGAACGGCATCAGATGAGCAGATGCATGAGGCTTTTTTTTCAGTGGAGAACTGCTGACAGAGAGCTCAGTCACAGGGTTGAAATGAGCACAGTGTGTGTGATGTCCCTGGCGTACCGTGTGCTGAACGAACCACCGATCCTGGCCTGAATATTTATAGTCTATCGTGTATTCATCTGTTTATGTTTGTGTGTGTGTGACTGGGAAAGCCAGTGTGGATCTGAGAGCCCTGCAGGGGTGTGAGGCAAGAAGCAGCAAGAGGCAGAAAATCCCCACTGCCATTGGATTAGTGTCAGCAAGCAGGAAGCCAGGCACCGTGCCTCCTCTACGTGTATGTGTGCTCTCCTAAATTCACTCCCTCCAGGATTTTTATTTTTTTTTGTGTGCAATTTTTCAGTGATGGTTATGAACAAAAACCCTTGACTTGGTGGCAACTTTTCTGACATCGCAAGGATAATTTGTCCTGTCTTCTGTGTTTGTTAACAGAAAACATACAAGGATTTCTGGGCATCTATTTGTTGAGAAGTGCTTTGATTAGATTGGCAATTGCTGTAAAATGACAGTGATTTGTGGAAATAGCAGTCCTGTTGTTGCATTAAGGAGGGGCTTTATGTGATGGAAATGCAACGATTTGTCAAGGTTCGAGTTTTGTAGGGATTTGTTAACTTTGCAAAAATTATATCAGATCATATCCTGTGATAGCAAAAATTACAAATTCCTGGAAGGCCTGTAATCATATCTTAATATCGCCCACCAAAGCGGAGCACATGCAGCTTTTGTGGGTCACAGTTTTTCAGCGCTTTGGCCTCTCACTCTCTAACAACCCACACAAACATTGTCACGAGCACAAACAAAGGCTGGAGCGGCAGAATCCTCACCTAAGGACAGTCCAAAACATTGCTGTTGAGTCTCGGATGGCATTGTGCACGTGATAAGTTACTTGGCTGTGCAGTTCTCCCAAGTGCTTTGATGATGGCAGTTTAGGATGCCCATGACACACAGATCTAAGAAGATTTAGACGGGGGTATAAAAAGACACTTCAGTGTCAGTGGGATATTCTTGGGAGGTAGAGAGCCTTATTGCAGTTTGTCAAAATCATGTGGCTCCGGTTAAAACGAAGATTTTCTCAGTTGAAGAGAGCACGTTGGCTTGATGATTTTCTGTCTGCAGCAGATGCACAGTACTTTAATGGTGTTGGATTTAGGATTTTTTTTTTGTGGGGCTCGTCTTGTGCCAAGCCGGCTAACAAGGCATACGTGGAATTGAAAGCAGAGCGCAAATTAGACAGTACTGTGTTCCAAAAAACATGAGTTTATAGCCAGTGGCCAATGACCAAAGACCAATGCCTGTTCACCAGCATGTCTTAACTGCTCTGAGAGTTACTAACTTTGAAGTGGTGGAGAGGCTGTCAGGCTAATATGAAGGTAAGTGGGTTAACAAGTAATGAGAGGCAGGTGTGCCTCGTTTCCAAACTTGAAGCAGCTGTGATACTACCGATTATCAATGACCTCACCTAGTTGCCCTTCTGTGAGGAACCTGTTCCTGTCCAAGATACAGAAATTTCTCCTCAGCCCATGTGGAAAGCCTTCGCTTCACTTCACATATCCCTCGTCCCGGCTCTTAGGTAGCAAGCTTTGGTCCAGACACTCATTTTGTTGTAAGAGGGTGTTAGCTTTCCTCCGGTCCTTCCCAGCCGGGCGCTCCAGCTTGAAACTGTCACATAACTCCAGGATCTGTCCAGTTGGACATTCACTTTAAAGGGGAACAAAGTAATTTCGAAAAACAATTTCTACCGACCTCTATTGCTGATGAGTAGGAATTGCAACAATTTTGACAGGTCTGGATCACCCGCCCACTCCCACTGCCCCTTTGCCTTACTGTGCCCTATAATTGACACTGATAGTGAAAGTCACATTTTCACAGTAGAGATGAGTACGTTGGCTAATTAGAGCAAAGATACAACAGGAACCTCTAGTGAAGAGGTAATATACCACAATGCAAAATACTGTAATATTACCGCTTTGTCGTTTGATTTTTGGCTTGAGAACAAAATGTCTTGTGACGCCATTGCTCGCTCATAGCAGTTATTGGTACTGAACGACAACTGTATCAACCCCCTGCAGATACTGTATGTTACGGTCATTTTGTTCTATGGGGCAGTAAAAACTCTTACTTATTGCCCCTTTAACAGAGCATGGTCAGTAATAAGAGTGAATTTTATTCCATACAGGTAGAACCTGTGCATGGGCCACTTGATGGATAGACTTAAACAACTTACGACTGATGCATGTAGTGGGTGCTCTTCTCCTGCATGGCTTGTGACAAGACTGCTCCCAACTCTGACCCCAAGGCATCGGACTGGGGGAAGAAAGACTATTGAAAGTCGGAGCTCAGTATGATGAGCTTTGTGCAAAAAGTTTGGTGCGAGGTGTTAAATTCCTTCTCTGCCTCCTCATACCATTTCAAGCTGAGTATGATGGCTCTGGGTCAAGATGCGTGCCACGGTGGCAATTTGGAGAACAGATTTTTGATAATAAGCCAGGAAAAGGCTTGACTTGACTTTTGTAGTGGGTAGAGGCCATGCGACAAACACCTTCGCCTTATTCACTTGTCATCTCACCTTCTCCCACGCAATATTGTACCTGAGATTCTCCGCCTCTTCCAGTCTCAACTGGCCCTTTTTCTTGGTTTGTTGTTAATCCTGCTTTCAACAAGCTCCAGTATAGTTTCCAGGCTAGTTCCATGGCAAAGCAACTCCCTGTCTGCACATCGGGGACTTATAATGTGGAGAGGGATGGCTTCTGGGTAGCAGGTGGCTTTGTACATCACAACAACTGTAAACCGGTGCTCCTGGCTTGGCCTATGGCAGGCGGTGCCTTTCAGCGCCGGGCAGTGGATTGAATGGGTCTCTGCATCTGGCATTGAGAACAGCCTGTGACAAAGTGTCAGTGCTAGTCCTGTACAGCTTTCCTCACTCTGGGCCATAGAACTGAAGCTGCCAGGTGTTCGCCCAGCTGCTGGCCAGCTAGAGAATCTTTTGGCACAAATCATTAATCCATACATTTCCCTCTTTCAGTCTTAAGAACCGTATGAAGCAAGCCACTTTTCTCTGTAATATCTGGCTTCACTCACTCCTCCCCTAACTCTCCTGTAATTATCAGTATTTCACAGGATTGAGTCATTCAGCTACACCGTGAGACCGTACCGTGAGCTTGGGGTGTCCATCACCTGAGAATACCTCACCAAATATTTCTCCTCTATCACTGGCGGGTCTTTGCAAGGGCCCGTACTAGCAGCAGCTCTCTCTTGGATTGGGGTGGCCTGCTCCTCTGTGCTGGATTCCTGTGTCTCTGGGGAGAAAGCGGCACACATCAGGCAGTGTTGGAGAGGTGTTTATCCACGCTTCTTACTTTAGCACTCCTCTTAAGTTACCTTTTCCCAGTATTCCCCTATACTTGGGGAACGGGTTTCAGTTTCCTCCCACAAGGACCCAGGCAAAGATGCCCCATGGGGTATTCTTCTGCATTTCCATATATCCACAGATGTAAAAGTGGCAGCTGTTATGATTAATGATGTGCTGTCACCTCGACGAGAATGGGGTTCCAAATACTAGATGGGTTGGGGTGACCAAAGAGTTCTTCCTGCTGGGTTCTCCGGTTGTCTTGGTGTCCAGATGCAGAGCTCTCATTCTCTCTCATTCTAGCTGATGTGCGTTATGTCCCCCATAACCTGGTGGTTCTGGTTCACGTTGGGTAACGTTTGAACATTTGAACATTTAAAATAAGCCTCAAATGTAGTAGTAAGCCTCTGTGTCATCAGTTTGGTAAGTTTGATAAGCATCTCCAGTGGGGCGCTAGTCTGCTCTGCTGGCTGTGCCGCCTTCTGGCACAAGCCCACACTCTCTGCCTAGAGGCCAGCCTGGCTCCAAGGCAGAGATTATGTCCAAGATTATGTCTCAATTTACTAGGCATTGATCAAACATCATTTCCAGGCCAGATAAAAGACTGTGGTTCATTGGCTTCATTCAAGAAGTTGTTGTTGATATTTAATAATCCGGGGAGCTAAACAGAAAGGTCAAAGACAATAGCAGAAATTACTGAACAAATATTAAGTGTTCAGATTTCCCTCTGGCTCAGAGAGAAAATTAATTTTCTGCTCTGCTCTGTTTTTTGTTTGTTTGTTTTTTTAATGTATTTATTTATTTATTTTATTTTCAAGGAGCAGTCGTATGTGATCCCAACATTTTTTAGCTTAGACATCAGTGTTATCAGCAGTATTTTATTGTGAGAATCAGTGTGAAATTATGTGTATGACTGTGGTTGGACATTAGCAATAGTAAACACCAAAGTGCTGGGCTACAATAGCGCTCACCAGAACCAATACATTGATTGCAGATATGATTTTTGGTTATGTTGCATCATTCAGCACCATGTTACTACACAGGAATAACAAGGCGATTACCTGAATGACTACACACCTGTTGCCCTGACCTCTTGGTCAAGGAAGACCTTTCAAACACTTGTGCTCGCCCACCTCAAAGACATCACTGACCCCCAGCTGGACCCCCTGCAGTTCACCTACAAGGCCAACAGGTCAGTGGACGATGCAGGTAACATGGGTCTACACCTCGTCTTTCGCCACCGTGCAAGGATATTGTTTGCAGACTTTTGCTCTGCATTTAACACCATCATACCAGAAGTCTGACAGGCCAAGCTTGCCTAGCTGAGTGTGCCTGATGCCATCTGTTGGTGCATCACTTGACTTCCTGACAGACAGGAAACAGCATGTGAGGCTGAGCAAGCACACATCACACACACTTGACTCTCACTGACACTGGCGAGGAAGAAGAAAGAAAGCATACTGGATGTGTGCTTTGTCTGCTCTACTCTCTCTACACCAATGATGAAAGCACCTGTGTAAAGCTCCTCACGTTTGCTGATGACACAACGCTGATTGCACTCATACGCGATGGTGACGAGTCAGCATACAGACGGCAAGTGAAACAGATGGTGTCCTGGTGCAACCACAAAAAGCTTGAGCTTGATGAAGACAGCGGAGATCATTGTGGACTTCAGACAAATCCCTCACCTCCCCTCCCCCTTACAATCAATGGCTCACCACTGTAGCTCCTGGGAGCCACAATCTCCCCGGACCTCAGGTGAGAGGAAAACCTCAGCTCAGCAGAGGATGTACTTCCTGCGGCAGCTGAAGAAATTCAACCTGCTGCAGACAGTCATGGTCCAGTTCCACACAGCCGTCACTGAGTCCGTCCTCACCTTCTCCATCGATTTCAGGTTTGGGTCGGCCACCACAGACGACAGGACCAGACTACGATGACTCCTCCGGCCAGCAGAGATGATCATCAGCTGCAACTAGCCCACCCTCCAGGACCTCCACGACTCCCGATCTAGGAAGCACGCAGGCCAGATCATCGCCGACCCCTCCCACCCTGGACACCACATCTCTCTCCCAGGAAGCGATTCCAGACAATCAGGGCCAAAACAGCTTCTTCCCCCAAGCAGCGGCCCACACTGCACACCACTACCACACCAGACAATGGCACCAAAATAGCACTCTGCTGCTGGTATCCAGCATCTCCACCTACTGTCATATAGTCCATTCTTAAATACTCCACTCATGTTGGCTGTATAGCAACAGTATACTTTATATTTATACCTGTTTATACTCTGGAACCCAGTGTAATATTCTCAAGACCTGCATTTAGACCTGCAGAAAACCATGTGCATATTGGGTAGATAAGCAAGGGTGGAAGTAACTAATTACAGTACATTTACTAGTAGTTTTTGTTTTCTATATTATTTCTATTTATTTATTTCTATATTTCTGTATTACTACTTATACTACTTGCATATTACCTTTTTATATACTACCTCAAAAGAGACCTATTCCCTAATTTCTACTTTCAGATTTTCAATATGCCACCTCTTTATAATTTTGTGCTGTGTGTGTTTCATGTGGGATGGGAGCAAACCACCAAGCCAAATTCCATGTATGTGCAAACTGAGCCAATAAAACTAATTCTGATTCTGAATCTGATGTAATGCTGCAAAAATACCTGCTATATTGTGTGTAAAACAGAAACATAACAAATGTGAAGCTTTGTTTTTTGTAGCTATTAGCCGAAGTATGGGATATTATCAGCCGTTACAAACCACTGGTCACACGATTTGTTTTGTTTGCATGCTAATGAGATCCAGCGTCTGGGCTGATCTCATCATCTCAGCAAAGCAGGTATTCAAATCAGTCTGTCGAGAGTAAAGCGGCCTGACAGCCTTTTTCCATTAATCACCTATATTCACTGCACCAAAGATTTGTTCCCCTCACAGAAAAATGACTCCATCCAATGCCGCAGCCTCTCATTATAAAAACATTCTGCATAATTTGTTGCCATAACCACCGCTCATACAATCACATAATGTCTACATATAATAATGTCTGTCATAACCTCACAGAGATCGCAGAACGTGTCGCCTCGCATAATGTGGTAGCACAAAACTATCGACTATGTCAGCTAACATTTTATTCTGTGTGTATTTTAGTGTTGTTATCTCTGGGTGTGGTATGGCACTCAGTCTCATATGGTGTAGGATTCCTACTTCACAGCGTACAGGCAGGGTCTCCTTTTAGATCAGCCTCACATCGGAAAAATGGGACTTCATATTTTCACATCGATCTTAAATCCCCTTGCTCAGAATTCAACTTAAGTGACATTGTGACAGTTTAGCCACAGAGACAAGAGCAGAGTGTAAGCATGGGAGCGTATACGCTGAATATTAGGGACATCTTCCTGATGCTTATTCGAAGCCCCTTTTACACAACACACATCTCCACGGTCTCAAAACTCCTTCTCTAACTCGTCTGCTTCTCTTCATCCACATCTCCTTTTTGTGATTGGTATAGATTTAATAAGGGAAATCAATACGGGATAATGGCCTTTCTGTGTTTTGGTGTATATACCTGTATATGCTACTACACCTGTATTTAGCATACCTACGTATGGAAATATATCATATATTCCATTTGCCCATATCTAGTCTCTACCATCACTTGGCTTGTCAAACAATGTGGATTGACATGATTTACCAGCGTACAGAGAAGTGCTGAAGGACATGAATATTGAATTCTTGATTTGTAAGCTTTTCATTATTGCAGGTATGGGGCTTTGTAAGGTAAATAGAGGCTTGTATCTTTTTGTTGTTGTTGTTTTTTTAAGAAAACCCTGAGACAAAACATACGGCTTGAAAAGTAAACAGGTTTAGCTAAACAGTCTTGATAAGGATATCAGATGAAGACACACAGCATGTTTGTTGTAATTGCCTTGTGCCTGCTCTAGCTATGATTGCGTACAGAATGTGTGCAACTCCTCGGAGAATATGTGGAAATCCTCAAATTATTGAGGTGGAGAATTATACACCAGCTGCTCTGTTTATAGAGGAGGCCTGTCTCTGATCGTCTGCATCTTAATAAGCTCTGAAATTCTCTGAAAAATTATGCCATGCATTCTTAGGCAAATGTCTAGTGTGTATCCTCAATCAATCCTTGGTGGTAAGATCGGAAGAGCACACGT
>OMOV01104261.1:0-13582 GCA_900312565.1 Beryx splendens | reverse complement strand
CTCCGCTGTGCTATATTTTTTTTGTGTGTGTGTGTGTGTGCGTGCACTGGTGCATTCTCATGCGTGTGTGTGTGTGTGTGTGTGTGTGTGTGTGTGTGTGTGTGTGTGTAGGGGAACCACTCTGTGGTCCAACTAGGAGCGAGGGTAACAGTGCAGCTATCATAGGCAGGATGCTGTGCGCAGGGAGGCAGAGTTAAGCTGTGGAGTCTAAATGTTATGTGTGACCTTGTTCTCCTCTCGACAGCCCTGCACCACGTCGGAGGCAGATTGGTAAGCGGCCCGGTGGATACAGCGCCGCCCGACTCCTCGCCTGTCCCGAATGAGACCCTCTCAAGGCGGACGGGGTGCATTAAAAATACATGTCCCAGAGGAGCGCTGCCGTGGCGAGCAGCAAACTCACAGCCATAAATCAGCACCGGAGGACTTTGATTTCTCCATTATCACTTCCCGCGGCAACAATGGAGGAGCAGGCGTGTTCGCGGGCCTGCTGACCCACAGAAACACACCGTAGGTTTCTATTTCTGGACCCTCATTGCTTTTACAGATTAACTGCCCTCGAAATATGGCCCCAATCCCTTCATTGCAGCGCTAGTTTGACTGCTGTCTGACGTGAACACTCAAACCTCAAAACACCCAACTGTGTGTCAGCTCAGTCATCTGAAGGGCCTCAGCCTCTGGCTTGCTTTTGGAGGAAGTTTCAGTGCAGAGGAACAAACAAAAGTCTGTATGTCATGACGGACTGAAAATCTTCTTTGTTATTCTCTTTATGATTGTTTCTCAACTGCCAAGTCATTGCCCATTTCCATCCAAAAGTATTTTTACCCTAGAGGGGAGCGATTGATGTCCAAGGCATGCACAATAATACCATGACACTGTGCTCAGATTAAGACTTGATATTTTATTGCAAGAGACAGTTTCCATGAGGTCCTGAGGGCAAATCAGAGCGAAAACCCGTTGCCCAATGTTTTCCATAGCCTCTGTCTTGTGCTAATCAAGGTCCTCCATCATCAGAATTGACATTTCCATATTGTATGTGAGAGAAAGTAGCCTGCATTAGCATATTCATGAACACTGACACACTCAATCATGTGAATGGCAGCGGCGAACCCTGAGCCATCAAGCCCTGGAACAAATAGCTCATGACATGTGAGTGAAAGAGAATAGCTTGAATCCCCTTCAACGCAACCTCAGCACAACCTCCCACAGCACAAAGCAAAGTATTTCAAAGAGTATTTCACTCTATCATGAACCTGGCATGTGTTGTTGGGCTGGAGAGCAAGGCCTATAATAAGAGAAAAATTAAAGAATTGGATTAAAGATGGATTATCACTGTGCAGCTAAAGCCAGCAAAGCAGCCGCTTCTGCGTAAACCCATCGGACGCTCTTCAGGGAGAGGCTCTGCAGGTTGATTTGTAGATTGCATTTGGTTGTTGATGCGGTGGCCTCTTGCGCGGCTGGTATTCACAGAGAGGGATGGAGAGTCTGGATGAGCTGGAGCACCCTCTTCTGGGAGACAGCCCCAAGACCAGTGGGGCACCCGGGCCGGGGCCCGGAACCGCCCCTGCAGGACTGTTCAAAGGCATCTTGGTGAGGTGTGAGGAGGACCGGGCCTACCCTCCTCTAGCGTGGAGGAGCTACTGCGGAGGCCGTCCTGAGCTCCAGCAGCAGCAGCTACTGGACCCCTGCTCCTTACCACGCACCTTAGAGTCCTTCTACCCCCCGGCTCCCATCTGGGGCCACACAGACTCCCTGCTGAGCAAGGACTACCTGGAGACCACCTTTGTGGACATCCACCCCGGCTCCACGCTGGAGAGGAAGCTGCTGGCAGAGACGCAGGACTTCCACAGCGTGTCCTACAGCCTGGACGACGAGGACGACCTGCTTCCTGACTTTGAGGTGAGACTTCCCGGTTCCCACTGACAGGATGTTGAAAACTTTTTGAATTTCTTGTGTTCTGACAATAAACACACTTTCCACATTTACAATTCCACACTGTAACATCAACCAACACAGACACAACTGCAGAGTAAATACAAGAAACTGCTCATGTAAAAAGAAAAACAGTGCGCAGCAGTCTGCCACAAAACAAGACAGTCCAGTCTCCTCCTGCTGATGTTGTGATGCCCCAAGAGAAAGACAGAGAGAGGAGAATCAATACCACACTGCTGATCATCACATCTGATCATCACATTTCTCCCAGCTCCTCTTTTGTTGCAGTTTGGTTCAGGGAGTGTTGCATTAAAAGGAAGGCAGGTTCCTTTATTCTCTGGACTCAATTTGGGAATCACAGAGGAACTTAAAATAGCCGTATGAGCGATGCATTTGAGGGCAGGCAGCAATTGAATGCTTACTGTCAAGAAGGCAGATTACATAAAGCTCCCTTCCTGCTGTGGTGCAGGTAATGACACTACAGTAGCGATAGAGGATGGCAGGTCTATTTCATACATCACTGAACAAAGCCCAGCCTGGAATGAATACATTAGCTTGAGGACGGTTATGAGAGCCACGTGATGTGTTGTGGAAAATAGCAAGTCAACATAAATATGAATACGCTGTAAATGTCAGACTAGTTTAGTGCTCTGAGTTGAGGGTGTATAAATATCTACTAGTTATTTAGATTATTATGGAAAGTCTCTCAGCAAGGTAAAATGAATAGGTCCAATTATCCATTCTGTGCCGCAATGCCGAAGGCTGTTTTATGATTATTACTTCATCTGATTAAGAACACAAGTATGTGGACAAACACACACACACAAACACACACATACACACTCACACACACATGAATGCACGTACAATATCTCGCACCATTAAAACCAAGAGCAATGGCTCAGCCACAAAGTTTCCTATAGTCATTAAGAGTTTCTCCAAAAGGACAAAAGAGCAGCACATGAAATTTTTTTCAGACTCATTGTGAATGCTGGCCGTGGCGCAGTGATGCAAAGGCGCTGGCCCGTGGGAATTTAACCTGGCATTGACCTCAAAGAAACACAAAACAACGTCTCCATCTCCTTTGTTTCACTTCAAAAGCCAAGACACAGTTCGAGGAGTCAAACAGGCTCCAGAGCCCCTTTATCTCTCCATGATGAATTTCCAGTATGGAGCTGATCAATACTGTATGATCCCAGAGCAGCAGAGACAACCTCAGGACGTCACTCAGGACGGTCCCGTCCCGAGTGACTTTGTATATGAGCAGGTGTTTGACTTTCTGCCTGATGATGAGATTTCCCCTTTTCCTCAGAGATGAGAGCCGCCACCGTAACTGCTTCATGTCAACAAAAAACGCCCAGGGCGGATCAATCCTGACATCAGAGAATAATTCCAGACAAGGCGGATCAATTGTAACATCAGAGAATATTTCCAGACCGGCAGGGCGGACTTGCGTAGTGAATGACATCAGACCCGTCAAAATAACCTTGTAAACTAATCTTTAAAATATTGTGTGTAATGCTGTATTCTGGTCCCTCGTCTGATCTCCTTTAATCTCAGAAGCAGGGAAAGAAAAGCTTCCTGGTATGTGGGCGCTGGTGTATGAGGCATTTGCTCAAATGTTACGGGAGCTGAATTATTCATAATGCGCATCTTTGGAAAATACACAATTATTTTGCGCAGGAAATAACACAAGGAGAGTAATATGACAGGGTCAGAGTGAGAGAGGAAGCCAGATTGAATATGCAGCCGTTTCAGAAAACTGTATGAGTCATGAATCGCCTGCGGTCAGCAGAGCTAGTGCACATTCAGACTAACCCCATTCAGTCACATTATCTTACAGGCACCAGCAAAGTTTTCCAATTGTTCCGGAGGACATGTAAACAACATAACAACAACAACAAAAAAAGCCCATATTTTTCTGACTTTCCATAAAACGTTAAGTCTGTGTTTCTGCAAGCAAGGTTATATCATAGGCATCTTTGTTATTAAAGGGATAATACTCAACGTCGTCACACCGCCACATGAGGTCTAACTCTTCTTGTGAGCTGTTACTGAAGGCTACCTAACTGCATCCCGTCTGCATCCCCAGGACTCATCCAGTGATGACTTCAGTGATACAGACAGCGAGAGCAACTTCCCTCTGATGATCCCTCAGGACTACCTGGGTCTGGCTTTTTTCTCCATGCTCTGCTGCTTCTGGCCCCTGGGCATCGCTGCCTTCTACCTATCACAGAAGGTACACACACTCAATCCTGAGCTGACAAAAATACAAACTGGCACTGTAGTTCACGGTGACTTTGCACGTCAAACTTAAAGTCTCATTCCCGTTTCTCCCTGCAGTGTGCGTGTGTCTGTGCTAGACTAACAACAGGTAACGGTGTCTTAAGTACAAGTGTGGACATTATGGAAATGCTTTGGGGTTTAGACAGGGAGGGATTACACCTAGGTTTGTAGGATTATGCCACCGGAGCTTTGAAATAGCGCAAAGCTGGACAATGAAAACAGGGAAAGCGCAAGGATGGGCCAAGACAGGATGTGGTCATGAGCAGTGTGGCACAGTTCAGCTGTGGTTTCACACATTTAGGTCATTTTAGATGCACAAATAATTTTCCAGGGGTGTGAGCCAATAAACAAAAGCATGAATCAACACCCATGGATTTACGAATACACAAGAATTGATGTTACAATCCTGAGAGTGTGAGCGGGTCACTGGGGTCAAGTGGTCTCCTCCCATCACACACAGGTTTTGTTGAAGCAGACCTACAGCACCTCCAGAAGGCTTGGTGCTACCCAGCAGTACCTGCACCTTATCCCCAGTTCCCAACATTGCTCTGTGCTTTCACAACTCGCTAATGATTTCAGAAAACGAATTCTATCAACAATTATTCAGTATTCTGTCACCACACGGCCATCTTGGTAGGAAAATAACTTGTGATCGTAATGAAATAACAGATGATTACGATCAAATGACCAGCCAATGAGCTGGAACGCATGTGACATCATGGGAAGAAGCTAAATGGACGGCTGTTCTCCTGGCTTGAAACAGTCGCTCAGTAGTTCAGAAACTGAATTGTAGTGGCAAACAATTACACCAAGAGCTGAGAACAGTGTATCACTGCTCAATGTCTACCATATCATAAGATATATATGTATATAACTCCTGTCTTAAGATATTTTATATGACTTTGGATCCCAGCTGAAATCCTTTCTTTTCAACCAGAGCAATCATGCTACTAGTATCAGCTAGCATTCTACAAACAACCAAAGGCTAACAAGCCAACATGTTAAGAAAAATCAATATCCTAACAAACATGCGACTAAGACACAGCCAGAGCAACCATGTTACCAGAAAACATTATGTCAGACAGCATACAGGCACAAGAGGTGCCAACATATTAAGAAATCAATATAGCCTTCCAGAAAACAACAAACAGCAAGAGAACCTGTACCAGCAAACAATCTGTACCCACTCTCACCCACCTCCCTCTCCTCTCATAACATCCAAGCCAGGCTTCTCCACAGGTGGAAGGGTTGCCTACAGCGGATGTGTATTGGTAAATGCAGAAAGATGAAGGTGAGATGTGATACCTTGAGGCAACTTTGAAAGTGCTATTTTCTCTCAAACATAAATGTCAAGCGGTTTGCTGAGGTTATAAATCTCTTTTAGGATATAATAGCTTGTGAAAACCTGAAGCAGGTAAAAAGGATAAGGGCAACGTTACTGCACCAACTATTCCATCAGTCACCGTTACCACCGGCGCTGTGGAAAGCTCCAAACACCTCTATCTCTAGTCACAGGAGGCCCGTAGTTGATATAGGCATCCTGTTAGAGTGCCGGGAGAAAAATCCCATTAACGCTTTTTGCAAAGCTAACTGGCAGCAAGCTGCAAAGGCCCTTTGATCAGATCAATGGCCTTCGTTAAGGTTTAATTAGAGTCATAACAAGCAGCCTCAAGGTGATAGATTTCCAATAGTGTAGTGTGCTACCTAAAATAGGGGTCAGAGTCAAAGACAAGGACTAGGAACGGAGGGAGAGAGGAAGGAAGGAAGGAAGGAAGGAAGGGAAAGTGATGAATGAGGCTGAAGTGCTGGGTGTGATTCAGAGATGGAACATAATATGGGTTTAGCGTGTGAATGGGATGAGTGGAAGGGGAAAGTGAGGCAAGGGAGGACATTGACAAATGATGACTAATGCCCTTCTCTCTTCTTTCCCCCCCCCCTCTAATCCTTATCTCTCCTTCCTCCTCTCTCTCCTCTCTCTCCTCCGTTTCTCAGACCAACAAGGCTTCGGCTCAGGGGGATTTTCAGGGGGCGAACGCGGCGTCCCGCCAGGCTCTGTGGCTCTCAGTGCTTTCCATTGTGTTTGGGATCATAACGTACATCTGCGCCATCGCTGCGCTCATTTCTTACCTGTCTGGGAAACCGCCATAAAAACAGCCCTTGCGCAAGGATACACAAAAAAAGTAGACCCCACGCGCATCCATACACATCACCACACGCCATCATCACACCACCTGGAAATGTAAAAATAATCACAATCTTCGTCCTTCGACCGGATACATGTGAGACGGAGAAGCCTAGACTGGACTGTGCAAACACAACTGGAGAGCAGTGTATTGATCATAATCACTTACAATTGGATTAGGACATAATTCAATGATGAGGAGGAATTACTCAAAGGATGTTCGTCACACATGAAGAAAAAAAACACTAGAATATAAACGATTCAGTCTGTAAGTGTTATTAGTTTGTCAGCCAAAGACTTCAGTTAGCTGCCATCATTTAATTCTGTGGCAATCGTCATTTTGTAAGGGTAGGTGTCACTTCTTCCCCCAAACAGTGGGTGTATCATGTTGAAACTCATCACATGTAAAGCATTTAAAAGAAAAAACAAAAAGCAGACGTTATCACAGCATTGTAGATATCTCACCATCACTAACACTGGATGAGTAATGGGAGGTGGAGGACAGAGGGAGGGAGGGAGCGTGCGGTGGGAGGGGCGAGGAGGTGGCACCGGTGATGGAGTCTGCAGATTTATGAGAAGGGCGCAGCAAGGACGTGGCAGCCGCTGATCCTGATGGACCTCGCTGTGGGAGGGTCTGACGAGCCGCCCGAGGCCCACCTCTAGTGCGGGACACCCACAGGGAGCCACCGCGCAAACACACCCACCAGTCCCTGTCCCCCGGGGGCTTAAACGCACCGTTACACACACTGTTCACCTGCAGACGGGACTGATCCTGCTTTATTTCTGCTGTGTTTTACTAAATGAAATATAGTGCCATAATGTTATTCAGAAGAAATCATGCGTTCAAGAGTTTAAAAAAAAGGGAAAGTTGGCAGAAGTGTAATCTTGTGTCTCAGGGTGGAGGAATAAAGGAATAAAGGAATAAAGGAAGTGCTTGGAGACAGAGCGCGAGGAAGCGATGACACAGACAGACCTGAGAGGAAAGTGCGAGTACATGGGAGGAACTCTGGGGAGGCTTGTATGAATTATTCCATTAATAGAAGCAACCGGGATGCTGCTCCCCGCTCCCCAAATATAGACTCTGCTATTTTCTCCTCCGCAACACACAGGACTTGAAATCCTCAAGACGTCTCGCTACTTTCAGTAACGCAAACAAGACGTGTCACCGTGCGGATAGGCAGACGACACTGTTAACACCGCTTTGGTTTCCAGGCCGTGACCCTATTGGATGAGACGCGCAGCGCTCGTCCATCTGATGCATGAGTGAGTTAAAAGTTCATTAAGGTCACAGCAAAAAAAAACAAAAAAAACAAAAAAAACCACCCTGCATGGTGAGTTTGCACTTTGCCATGTCAATCCTGCTCCGAGCTTCAACTTCCCCGATTTGGTCTTGACTGATTGCAAGAATAGCTTTGATAAAATAAATAAATAAAAACTCGTGCCATATTGGTTTGAGCTTACATGTGCCATAAACAAAACGCGGAACAAGGGAAGTCCCACTGAGGAAATAAAAAAGACCTTTTCTATTTAGATGTATAGTTTTATAGAGTCCAGAGTTGCATCACCCATTATTGATTCATAATTTTTTTGTGTTCCGCAAAACCAGTGTTGTATCAAGACTGAGTTGATAATAGGTGACGGTCACTACTACCGATCCATGTAAGCACTTGACAACCTGTGATATCTCAACGTCTGAATGTTGTCGACGTCCACCTGACAATCCTAAGCAACCGTCTCCACTGGGCATCTGTGTCGATGGCAAAACCTCCTTTGCTGTTACAGCTGAATCACCACAATGGATTTGTAATTTATATGGACGCATTTAATGTAGATTGGACGATCATCATGAACACCTTTACCCATCATGCTTTCATGAGATGGGCCTTGGTCAGCTCTGTCTCGGCTCGTTAAGATTTCTCTCACATGTGAGGCGATAAAGGTCAAAGGCTGCGGCAAATGAATATATTAGTATATGAGATATACTGTCCTTTCCCAGTTCACATCCTTGTATTAAATTATATGTAAATACAAAAAAGAAAAAAAAAACCTGAATCCCAATAAATGCACTCGTTTGACATTCATCTTTCCTCCTTTCATTTGCACATCATCTTGAACTTTATATGAAAGAGTGATTTTAGTTTTTTTGCTCATGTCGTTATCATCTTGGAGTTGGAACGCAAACCGACAGGAACGGAGATTGTAGCCGCACTCCCATAGCTCTGACACAGAATACTTTGTCTTATAACATTAAAAAGCCAACGTTTCCACAGTAACGCGGTCTTCGTCCGGGTTTTTAAAATATAAGTCAATAAAGAATTCTGCATCGGCACCATGGGAGTGCGGTCACAATCTTTTACTTTGAATGCATCATAACCAAACCACCATGTCAGTCTATCTGCTTCAAAACTATGTCCAAACCCCCTTCCACTCCCCCCAAAACACACACACACACACACACACACACTCACACACTCCTTTCTCCATGAACAGCACAGCAGACTAACTGGACTGAAACAAACGTAGCCCAAAATGGTTGCTGAATATTTTATTACAACAAAAAGGTTTGTATGGTCCGTTAAAAAAAAAGACAAAACACGGGGAAAAGGAGGCCGTTTTCTCCATCAGAGGGTTTTGGAGTATCGCCGCCTGACAGAATCTCTGTAGAACTGGAAGATCTTCTCTGATGCTTTCTGACTGACTGCTATACACTGCTGGAGCTGTGGAAGCACAGACACACAAATGAAGAGCCGCCGCTAAACACTAAATGTCTGCGATATCACCGCAGGTATCGACACGTAAAGCGAAGACACCGGAAACGTCCCGTCATCATCAGACAACGACACAAGTATTGCACGGATGTGATCGGGAACGTAAAAGCAAACATGAAAGGAGCAAAACATATTTCTTAATCGAACACCGCTGTACTGTGTGTCCACTTCCCTGAAATCAGGCATTTGGCAAGACCATCAGCCTTAATTTCACAATGTCCCTAGAAAACAAACAAACCCATTTCTATCTACTGACCTCATGAACTGAAAACGATCCTTTGGTTGATGACATCATCACTCTGCGCTCTGTGCTGTCGATAGCAAAGGTCATCAAAGCTCGACTTTCCTGGAAAGAGAGAGGAAACAAAAAGGAACAAATTAGAACACTGAGGTTTTTTCTAGCATGTAGAACAGAAATCTCCAAAACATTAAAGGAAAAATCCGCCCTTGAATACTCTTACACAGTTATGTATCATCCATCTGTGATGTTCAAAGCATTCCTGGAAGTTATTTTGTAGTGAAGTGTTGTAATTTACTTTTTTTTTATTTTTTTGGTGCACCCACTTTCCTTTCAACCTACCAGGTCGACTTCTACTTCAGCTAGTGATTTCCCATATTTCCCAGAACGCCTTGCAGCAACCCCCCAGAGAACGGGCCTGAATTTGTTCCATTCGGCTGTGGCTCTTACGTGTGTGGGTGGAGAGAGAGAGAGAGCGATATATATATTTTCTGCTATCAAACTCCATTGTAGCTGCGCTGGAAATATCTCGGCGTGACGTCACCTGTCTCTGCTTGGCCGGTTATCAGGGGGGGGTAAGGGAAAAATACACCGCCGAAGGAACAAAACGCGCCCAGGAATGCGAGGCACACATCGCCAGTGGCTGTTTCATAGCTGTGTTGAAGTGTTTTTGGGTGGGTTTTTCCTTTAACACGACACAATGCGCTTGCCTTTTCCTGAGCTGCGGTGGGGTCGGTGATGATTTGACCCTCTGTGTCGATGGCGCAGGTCACGCCGCAGAACAGGCAGCTCATAGGAAGGCCGGCGTCCATGAGAGCCATGCAGGCGGCGTTCAAGAAGCAAGACAACAGCTGGGACCCAGATAAGGAAGTGACACCAGGAAGACGCTATCTCAGATGTGAACATGAACCTCGCAGCACAAAGGGAGTGAGGCCAGCGTGCACTGCAGCGACAGAACCATCGTCACCGCTGGATTGAATTTCTCTAAAAGGATACCGAGCCGTCGTCGTGCAACACCTGCAGAACGAGAGTGAGGGAGGAGCGCGGGTGAAGGGAGGCGAGCAGAGACGCCTCGCATGTTTCACGCACACACTGCTCCTGTGATCGCTCTCTTACACCTACAAAAAAAAACCAACAGAAAACATACAGAAGGTTGAGATGCTGTACATGCTTGGTTCAGACTGGAGGGAAACTGGCTAACCGATTCCCCCTTGTGGTGTGTAACGTCAGACAGCCTGCACACAGCAGAGTTATTATACTGTACGGCAGTGATTCTCAACGTTTTTCATATCACGGACCCTTAATTTAGTCCACATCAGGGCCACGGACCCCCATTTGATGAGAGTTTGTCTCTCGGACCCAAATCAGAATTATTCTTTTTGTTAGATAATGATTTTGTCCAGAATTCCATGACTGTCTGTAGATAACAGTGAAACTATGATCAAAACAGTCATTTTTCTACATTATCTCATTGTGTTAACTTCTTCTAAATTAAATAATGAAGCTGATGAAGCTAATGATGACCCCCTGGAACGCCCTCAAGGACCCCTGGTGGTCCGCGGACCGCACGTTGAGAACCACCGCTGTACGCAATATGTATATATGCATATCCATTAGTAGCACTGTTGAGCTATGTAAATGTACATTGTGGAATAATCACAACAAAAATAACTAAAATGCAAAAGCTTTTCTTAACAAAGCTACAAAGTGCAATAAAACAATAGAGGAAACAAAATAATCTCATCGACTGAACAAGAAGCACTGCCCAGAGCGCGTTAACGCCAACTCAGCAAAACTCAGAAGCTGCATTGGACTCCCACAGCAGCAGCAGCAGTGGCGGCGGCGGCACGATGAGAAACACTCGTTTCTCCGGTGAAACTCTTACTTGGCAGTCCCACTTTGGGCTGCACCACCACCTCCATGGTCGCCCGGTCGTAGATCTCCTTGCTGATTTTCACCTCCGCTGGGCCGTAAACTCCAGCCAGCACACTGGTGTCTCCTTCAGGAAAACACAAGAGGGCGTTACTGAACTGAATATATAAACAAATATACAATAAAATACGCACAATTACACAAGTAAGAATTAGGGCTGGGTCATATGGTTGACATCAATAACACGATAATCAGAAGGATTTTCTTAGATATCGATATATATATATATATGTATCACAATATGGCTCATGTGCAAAACCACGTGTTAAATAATCAAGTTGATGTTTACTGCATTGAACTAAATGGTAATGTGTCAGAGTCAGAGTTTTTAAATAAAATAAAATGTTATCATCAAGTTAGACAGCAGAATTGTGTCACAATATCAAAATATCTTCATATCATCACTATATGATTCCATTGAGAGACGATAAACGATAATATTGAAGTAAGAACAGGAAATCATTGTAGATGCAGCAAAAACTTAGGAGCTGAATCATGGTCGTGTTAAAGTGCAGATGGAGCATCTGAACGGGACAAGGTGAGTACTGAAACCACTGAGAGGAGGAACGTCAAATAATTTAAGACAGACTTTGATAGAGGTCAACTGGTATAATTCATGAACAATTCACTCATTTTGAAATATAAACTTTCCAATTTTTTTTTGGGTAGTGAACAAGTCAAGTTTCCACATCATGTAATCTCAATTCACTAGAGGTAGAGTTCATCGCACAGAAAGTAATTTCCCCTTTTTAAAACCATAATGTAGAACCAACGGGTGTTGTGATTCTTGTTCATCTGCAATGACCCACCACACATTAGGCAGCTGACAAAATGAACAAGTAATAACCATTTTCACGGACTGAATTTGAACAAAAAGCCAAACTGCAAATGAAATGGGTGTCAGGGGTGTAACAACTACAAAACATTCAGGCTGTATGTGTTTCTGTAAATAGAGGACTTCCTGATTTCCACAAAGTTTCACCCAGCAAAAACAAGACCCACGACTTTCAAACTGGGGGGAGAAAATCTGTTTTGAAATCACTACATGCAAATCCAGGTGTGTCTGGTTCTGTCGAACTTGGACACAAATATTTTAAAATGAGTGAAAATGAGGAAACCAGAGAACCTCCCTAACCAGTGATGTCATCAAGAAGAGACCAAACTCGGAGCTGCTCCAGCTACAGTGAGTTACAAACTGCCTTTGAGGACAGCCAGCTAATGCTAAGCCCCTTAAACAAACATTCAGTGCTTGACGTTTCACTTCCAGGTCGTCTTTACTGAATCTTTGCTGTTGCACGGAGGATTTCGTCATTAATTTTAAAGCACCGTGTGAGTGCAAATCATGGAAGCACTATAGCATGTAGCCCTGGCTGACGTCGCCCGGTGTAAAGCACAGGGCAGTCCGGATCCTAACGCCGTAACGGACGGGTTCGGGTCGTGTGTTTCTGCCTCTCTACCTTGGATGAAGGAGGACGAGCCGTCGGGTCGAGACAGTAAACTCTGTTCGCAGCCAAACTCCCTCAGGGAACCCTTTGCAGCGCCGCACACCTCCGTCATCGTGCTGCTCGGTGAAGTGGAGACGCGAGCGTATGACGTAAGGTGTTTTGCAGCTTGGGGCCGCGTAGTGATTACATCAGCACCCTCCATGTAGAGAAGGATACAGCCCGAAACGCAAACATCATATTAAAATTGAGTCAAAATGTCATTACACAGTTTTAACAGGATTAAAAATAACATAAAATTTAAAAAATATATATAGCATTGAATTCATTGTAAACGTATTGATTCTGTATGGTAAATTTCATATCCATAAATGCAAAATAACAAGTTACCCCCAATTTGACTAGATTTTTATTTGTATTTAAAGAATATATTAAGACTCTCAAACTTATAAACACTAAAAAAAGTAATAAAACTGTCGAACTGTACTGTGAACTCTTTTAAGAAGAATATCTTTTGTTTGTATATTTGAATGTTTTTTCAATAAAGAATGGAGAAGAAAAGCATCCCGAAACGCAACTGCAGCTCCTTGCATCCGTGGTTTTATGTGATGTCTTTTATCTTCGTGTTTTTTTACTATTTTTTTTACCCGCTTCCCTTATTGTTTTACTTGTTTGAATTTATTTATGAGTTTGATGTTTGCCTAATTTGATTGTTACCTAATTCACTTTGTAAACTCTGTTATTTTAAAGTGTTTTACAAATCAATTTAATAATAATATTAATAATACAACTACCACCATTACTA
>OMOV01104259.1:0-10748 GCA_900312565.1 Beryx splendens | reverse complement strand
TTTTCAAAGGATCATAAAACAAACCATCGCGCTCAGCGAGTCAGTTACGTTATGTGGATCAACTTACCGAGTGCTGAACGCTGCTGCTGGATGCAGCCGCAAGTTACAGGTACAGTTAACACAGTCGCTGTTCGCTGTTGTTCTGTATTCAGTTGGCAAAGTCCAATATAATATTGTCATATTATGTCATGTCAATTAATATATGTCAGAAAACAAAGTCTGTCCCCCTGACGACCACCGAGCACCGGCGGTCATGCTTCAGCAGCCTCCCCCGGCTGAGGCGCGTCTCTCTGGGCTGACGCTGTTACAGCTGCCCTGGTCCCGCAGAAACTTAGCAGCTTAGCTGCGGCTGAAACGTCGCTCTGGTTCGCTTCCTCCGGAGTTGTTGTGTCTGATTCAATAGCGCGATATTCTGCTTCGTATCATGGAACTAGTTTTCTTCCAAATATAGCCTACTGATATTTTAAAGTATTTAGTAGTATGATATATTAGTGTCTGCTTTTCCCTATCGCCAGCATAGCATGGGACGGGAGTGTTTTGGGAGACCCACATTTTACCGTCCTTGAAGGCACCACTACAGAAAATGCAGAAACATAATTTATAGTCTGAGGCCAAGCTCTAAAGTCCGCCAGATGTCCGCTAATTGATTAATTTAGAATGGTATAGGAATGTAGCTCAAGATGTGACAGAAGGTGCTTGTCAAAATACGGCTATATCAGTTAAAAAGATTAAAGTAAAAGTGTAGTTTACTAAAGCAATACTCAAGTACTGTACTGTACTGTGGTTACATTGGAGCTCAAAGACAAATTCGTTTTTTTAGTGTTAAAGGAATAGTTCACCTAAAAATTACAATTTTGTCTCACTCTCATGTCACGTCAACGCTGGTGAAGTTTGTATGTCCACATAACACCCAGTGAGTTTGCTGGTGCAGCTCCATGTTAGCCTTCTCCAAAAGTGAAGTGGCTGGGAATTGGTTCTTTAGAGTTCCTAAAATGGCAAAAAATTACCATAAACTTTCTCCAAACAACGTAATCGTAAAGTCCTAAGCGTAAAGTGTTCTGAAGCCACATGATTGCACTGTGAGTCCAGAAGTCCAATATTTATTGAGGAATGTGTGTTGAAATATTGTATGGACAATATAACTGGCAACAATTATTTTTTTTAAAGTGTATTGCTTTCAGTGGCAGACTACTGTTGAAATGGTACCACATAAAAAACATCAAACCCATTAGTGAGCAGTAGACCATCATTGGAACAGAACAGTGGACTGGGAAATACAAAAATGTCAAAAATTGATTGCTGGAAATCCAAGTAGTGCAAAAGAACTGATGTTTGGCTTTTCATTGGCTATTCGAATTTCTAGTCTTTTGCAGCGAGGTGTTTTGTCACATTCATAAGTGCGCAGTGTCTGAGGACTATTCCCACTATTCAAGCTCCATTTGTCTGGTTGTCTCACCATGCAATGTGCCTTTTGACAGTGGGGCAGTAATGTAAAATAACATGAAAGTAATGTGCGATACTTTGTCTTGGAAAGAAAACACAACGGGCATGCCTCAAAGACTCATTTCCCAACCTCCTGGTAGTAAAACAGCCATGTTAAGTCAATAATGCGAGCAATGCATTGTTAATTCATCGAGTGACTTTGTTGTCTGAACCTCTTTCTGGGGTGGGTTCTGAATTTTCCAACTGTTCCCCAAGGCATGAGCTGTTGACACGCAGGATAGGCTTCTATTCTCGAATTTGATTTTTATAGTCCGTGTCTGCAGCTGCCCCTCCGCTTCAAAAAGAGAGAATCGGGCTGTTGTTAAGGCAAGGGTTTATCAATGTTGTCCTACACTTTTTTCCACTTGCACAGTGGAAATGAGACATCCATCTGTCTTAAGGAGATTATTCTATTTCCCATGATAAGAACTATTTATTGGCTTGTTGGCATACACTATATACACAATTAACATGTTTCAGTTCATGCATTTTCAGTTCTGACTGTGTATTGTACTTGAGTTGTGTAAATCCAACCCATTCTCACGATGCTGTTTGTTCACATCTCTGTCAGCCCAAAGACGGGCAAATATCTCACCGAGATATTCGGTGAGATAAGTTTCTTTCTTGTTGTCTGTACTCCTTGGCACAGTAATAAAGAATACTGGCCACTTCTAACCTGTGGTCAGTATTCATCACTGATATTGATCAGTGGTGTGCTTAGTCCTGCATAAATAATAAAGTGGTCACATGTATAAATAGAGCTGTAAACACCTATTTCATCTGCTCTTAATTGTTTCTCGCAACATGGGCTGTTGGAAGTTGCTGAGGTAATCCAAATATCTCTGATCTGATCATGTGCTATGAATGTTCTATTTACAGCATTCTATTGTGTATATTCTCTTTTACTCTTCGGAATCTTCTGTTCTGGGAGGATTCTATTTTAAGAATTTTGGATGATGATTTCAACATTGGGATATTCATAGAGTCTGTAAGGATTCAGTCAGTGAACTATGAGATGTAGTCAAGTTGTAAGATTTTAGAAGTAATATTTCATTTACTCATGAAGTAATATTTTATACTTCTTTTGTTACTTGATAGGAAGCTATCTGTTTTTTGGCTATATAGTGACGGGTTCAATCCTTTTGTGTTACACAAATGAATGAGCTGAATAAGACAGACAGCGTTTAGTGTAGACAAGAGGAAGAACAGAAATGTACTCACCATGTAAACACATCGCTCCGTATCTGTATCTCAAAACGAGAGTGTATGGGCCATGCACTCTAGTTTGATTAGTTAGACCGAGTCCCGTCTTATTTAAAACTGCGTCCTGTAGATGGGGCAGACCTTCATACACATGTGGTTTGTTGGGCTGATGAGGAGTACAATGTCTTTTTTCTGAAACTTTTCCAGGCAAGGACAAAGCTTGTGTAATTTGCTTGGCAAGGACCGAGCTGCGTCTAGGTGAAGCACTTAGCAGCTTTCTTTATGGTCTCACCTCATTCCTCCTGTTCTCTGACTATGACTAACAAGGCTTTCCTCAGGCAATCTATGCTGGGGTGAATCCAGTAGAGATGAGTGTATATATAAATCATGTACAGTAGTTCATTTGTACAGACTTGGTACCGTGCGCTTCAGGTAACACATGAACTCCAGTTTAGTTCAGTGTCTGAACAGGACCTTGATTAAAACGTGTCACATTCCTCAATATTATTTCAATCTTTACGCCAGCTTTTGTTAGGTCAAGTAATACTTAGGTCATTTGAGGCATAGCAGTCGGGTCAAGTTATGACCCTGCGGAAAATTTCAGCGGAGATTTCAAATAAAATTTGTCCTGGCAAATGGCATTTTTAACTGAAACAAGTCATGAAAATGTGTGTGATGAAGCTATCAAACGTGCTGCAGCAAATGCTGTAGTATTCATGAATATGCTATGCAGCTCTGAGTCAGGTGTAATGAGTGTCAGTGGAATGACATGCTAGCAAGTTTGAACAAATAAACTGCTGTACATAATTGTATTGTAAGTGTTATAATGTTAAGTTGATAAGTTTAAGCACTTTAGCCTAATGTGAAAATTAGGGAGAGGAGTGGACCATGGGTCATTGTGAGGTCTGATTATTTTTACACAGCATGCCTCTTACATCATGTGCTAGACTACAGATCAGTGGTTATCAGTTGCATCAAGAACATTGGGAGCCTCACATTTAGGATAGGTACTTGTCTTGCTCCAGGCCTCTGCACCATTTGCAGAGCTGATTTTAGATTGCCAAGTATATAATGTCTATTCACCCTATATAATTTTATGACTTTCTGCAAACCGCATTCATGACATTCTGCAAACCCAATTTCCTATTTGTGACAATAAAATCTTGAGGTCCATCCTGAGGACAAGCTCATTAAGGTCACTAAGCACCAAGGTCCAAAGGCTCATCTGCTTCACTCCAGTATTTTTGTATGTATTTGTCTAACTGTCGTGAGAACCATCACTCACCTTTTCCAACAGAAAGCTGCACAGATAAAACTCATCCTCCTGAAGCACTGTCTAACCAGCTAAAATGTAATTTTAGTAACAAAGAGCTGCTATTGAACTAAAAATAGGTGATTTTCCATTGATCTGTGCTGTATGGGAGCTATTCTGATTCTGACATTTCACTATCTGCGTTTCCAGTGGAAATCAACATGCTAGCACAAAGACAAAGTCAAACAGACAGTTCCCTTAGTGTATCTTGGCATAATCATGACAGCTTGTAGTGGCAATGGGGAATTGTGTTTGTATTTCAAAGCTGAAGCTCATTGGCACTCTTTAAATTGGGCAAAATCAAGTCTACTTGAAGTCAAAGATTGAAGCAATTAACATTGTCTCTTAGCTGAGCAGAAAGTGGCAGTAAACTTCAAAGCTCGCTGCTGTGAATGATCATTCTGACATTACTGTACAAACGAAGCTAATCGCATAATAACAATCTTAGCAGTTATCCGGTAGGCTGCCACAGACTTTTTAGAGACATTTTGACGTTCGGTAATATGTAAAGGCCCAATTTGATTCCATGTTTAGGTGCCATACAGTAGTAGGGTATTCAAATAGGATGATTGATACAGTATGTCATGTCCACAGTTCTGCTATTCAAACATTGACTGAGAAGTGGTGTCATGCCGGGGAAGATGGGATCCATCGCTGAAACAGAGATGTGACCTCTGGCTCCTGTCAGGAGTATTAGTGCCAAGTGACCAAGGCTGGCAGAGCAGAGATTCTGTGTCAAGGTGCAGAGGATACACTCTCACAGACACAGGACAGAGCAGGCCAATGCACTCACAAGGTACTTGGCTAGAGTAGACAGGGCCATCTGCTTTATATCCACATCTACCAGACTTTACCAGCTTAAAAAAAGATGTCTGCTGTTTGTATGTGAATAATTATGGATGTGAAATACAGTCAGCTGAGTGGGGATCAGCAATAAGCACTAGAGTCCTCTGCAGAATTAACACAGAAAGGTTCCTGCAAAACATGGTATCCACAAGGCAGAAACATGTATGACTATGACAATGTAAATATTACTCAAGCTAACTTATATGGTTTCTTGAAATTGAAAATCGAAATTACTTTCTAATGTCTATACTCGAGAAAAATGGGGAAACGCATTTAACGCTTTTATTTGCCTGGGAAGAAGAGTGCATTTTTCATTTCTCTCGAGTCTTATCATCTGAAAATTTGCACCATTTCTGAGGGTTTAACTAACTGATGTCTGAACTTACCGCAGACTGAAGTGGTAGGCATACGTAAGCGGCAATAATGAGCTTTGTTTGAAAGTGCTGTTGGACAAGCAGACAATACTGTGTAATATTTTCAGCTGGAAATATCTCACCGAACAATCAGATTTTCTTCAATCCTAGCCATATCCAAAGACATCACTATTAAACCCCACAAAGAAAATGAGAAATGCAAGCATCAGTCAGTTTTTCTCTCTGCTCAGACATATTGCCATTACCAGGTCAGTGAAATAGGCCAATCTCTCAAAAAGGAGGACAACTGGGGATAATTTTGGTGCACCTCCATTTCAATGTTTAATTGCCGTCATTACCTGTTGTATACTTCGTTTTCCTTGTCATGGTTTGTTTGCCTTCGTTTTGCTGTCATCCTTTAGTGGTGATCGAGAGCAAACAGCTGTAATTTGTAGGACCATGCAGTTCACCACATACATGGAGGTCTAAATGTTTCACGTAAGGGCAAAGAACTGTGACTTCTCTGAGAGGAGACTGTGTGTGTGTGTGCGTGTGTGTGTGTGGGGGGGGGGCATCTTGGCCAGCCCCCGGCTGACCCTTGTTCACCCCTTCTCTCTTGCTCCGCCCTCGATGAGTCTTCTCCTAAACATGTGTGCAGCTGTCAGCTGGCAAGTGTTTTAATCCTGTATTCAGACAATGCACACACACATCATTTCGACAGATTTTTTTTTGCCTCTTTGAGTAAAAATGTCACTAGTTTGAGACGGTGTATCTTGTTGAAACTTAATGTCTTGTAAAACATTTTTAAAAATAACTTTTTTTCAAACATATCTGCCAGAACAATGTCATAATTACACTAATAAAGTTTAGAAATATAAAAAATAACGTGTTCAAGTTTGAATACAAAATATAAACCCTGTTTTTCACTATGACTTTTACGTTACATTCCTTGCATGCCGTCCTTCACTGACCATAAATGAGGACGTGCTCCTTGTTTTCTTTTGTCCAGTCGGGACATAATGACTGATTGGGAATCCCCATGCAAGCCCTTAAGCTGGGGCAGTGGATCATCCAAAGCCAAACGATTAAAGCTGAAGATGACATCTTTGTGTGCGTGAGATAATGAGGTGAATAATTGCAAGCCTACTGTATGTCAGTAGAAACTCATATGGAATTTATTGAAGGTACTATAGTAGTGAAGAGTTTGTAATTGTCGGAAGGAAACGTCTTTTCTAACCACCACTCGTACTCCCTGACTTCGGTCATGAATCTCAAAGTGCAAAGTGCAGGGGAAGACGATTGAACTATTCTGTTATGTGAAAAATATAGATTATCACAAAGGCATCGCAAGTATTTTTTTTCTTTCTTTTTATATATTTTCATCATGACAAACTTGGTCGCATCGATATCGTCACAGTCTTATAGGCTTTTCTTGGTCTTGTTTTACCAGTTGCCAACTATCCTGCGAGTGTTTTTTGCATATATTTGTGTTTCGGTAATATTTTCCTCATCAGTTTGTGGATGTTTGATAAATACTGCTTTAGGTGTTTTTACAGCAGCAAAGCCAGGATGAGATTCAGCCCGTTTATTAGTCTGAGGCAAAGTAGATAATGTCTCTGGTGACAACATCTGGTGGTCACATGAGAGAGTTGTTGGCGCCGTCCATAGAAGCATGATTTGGCTCTACTGCTGTGTTATCTCTCTGTCTCTCTGTCTTTCTGTCTCACTGTTTCTCCCAAAACACAAACACATCCATCTTTATAAACCATGCTAAACAGCCTATAGTCAAGTATAGGTGCATATTGTATAGGTAATAATATGATTTTTCTCTTTCTCTCTTCTTTTAGCTGCTGCTCCAAAGTTGAAACGGATGAGGAATCCATTAGTAGTGGACGAGGGAAGCAGGCTCACAGTTAAGTGTGAGGCCACGGGGAATCCTGTCCCCACCTATAGATGGTTCAAAGATGGCAACGAGCTCAAGAAGAGCAAAGAGATCAAAATAAAGAACAGCCAGTGAGTATGAATCACCCATATACTGTAGACCTAACACAAAAAATGAAGGTGATGGTGATCAGGTGACAGATGAAGGCAACCAACTTGGTCGCCGCTTGGTTGTAATTATCAGTAGTTTGTGCCAGTGCATTTATTAGGTGACTAGTGTTTGAAGCTAAAAGTCAAACACAGAAATTAAATGAGAATATATTTTATATTTGGCATTGTATGTGCTTATTTATTCTCATAATTTTCATTTAAGTTAATTTAATTGTTTATTTATGAATCAATCACTAATTCATAGAAACGTCGCGAGGAGAAAAATACCCCACAGTGAAGTTGGTATCCTTGTAGAATTCATAGATTCTCAGAGTTTTAAACTACAGTATAGTAGTAAACCGTCCTACTGGTGTAAGGATATATTGACACAGGGTGGAGCTATAAAACCAAGGACCTTTTTATAACACGCTAGGTAGCTGTGGGACTTGGTCCTGTTGTCTTATTGTAAGCAGTTATTCACCCTCAAATCTGCCCCAGAGTAACTGACTGAGCTGTGCAGGCTGTTGCCATGCTGGGGCTGCCTGCCCTGTTGTCTGCCTCTCTGTCCCCCGTGTTTCCACTTGTTGTGTTTCCATGCTATTTCCTCCTTGCCCTGATTCCCCTGACTCAGATGTGAGTGTTGTCTCCCACAGGAAAAACTCCAGAGTCCAGATCAGCAGAGCAAAACTGGAGGATTCTGGGAATTACACATGTGTGGTGGAGAACTCGCTGGGAAAGGACAACTCCACTGGCACTGTTAACGTCCAAAGCAGTGAGTATTGTGTCCCAAGCAACAAGTGAAGTGCCACAGTTGTACTGGCAGTGTTATTGTTGCAACTGTTGCCAACTGAGAGATCCAAAGGAGCCATCACAAACAGGCATGTAAATGGCAATATGCGTGAAGAACAACTGTCCACACATTTGGGTGTTGCTCATTTATCAGTAGAATATGAGGTATTTGGAGGTAAATGGAATTTACATACAATATATTGTGTGATTTCTCACAGTTTGAGTCACTCAGTGCTGTGATTTCACTGTCGGCAGAGTGAAATCACATGCAATCAGAGATGCACAATCTCTTTGGCCTGCAATAGTACACAACAAAAGCAGCAGACTGTGGAGTATACAACCTAAAGCATAGCTAAATATGAAAGTTGTACAAAACTGTCTAGTGCTTTTATAGACTGTGTTACAATTTAAGAGAGACTTGCTCAGTAGTGGTGTCTCTGCATTGCTGAGTTTAGCGAAGTAGTAGATGAAAGAGATTTGATAACAGCTGCTTCCATTTGGTGGGGTGGTGAGTTTGTGTTTGTTGCAAGTAGTGCGGGTGTGTGAGTGTGTGGCTGCTGAGGGTAGTTTGTTGTCTAAGTGGAGGGAGCCAGTATGAGAAATGGGAGGCAAAATTCATGCAACTGTTCTCTTTGCCTCTTCTCAAGGGAGGACTTGATGTTATCTGGTGTTGGACGGTCAAAGAATTATATGGCAGGTTGTCTTGCACACATGATCCAAAACCTGCTTGATGTGCTTGAGGAGGTGCAGCTTCCTGCTGGCACATTGAGTTCACCTGGTTGCTCCATCTGAAGTCTGCTGAATAATGTCTGAGGACTTTGATTTTGTGCAGCACTGACAAGGGGCTGCGGTGCTGATAGAGTGAGGTGGTGCAGGTGCTGTTCTTTTACTCAAAGTTATGTGCATGGCTACATATTCCTTTTCATGCTATTGCGGGTGGACCAGGTGTTTCATGTGTTGAGCTGCTCCAGAAACGAGGAGGGCCACACTGTTGCAATCAGATTTCCAGCAGATTAATATCGCCAACATGCTTCCACACCTCATTTGGAGAATCAGTGAGAGCTAGAAATAAGATAGGGCCAAGGAGAATTCCTTGTGCCTCACCACAGTGGAGATAGTCCCATTCCCTCTGCTGACCTTGACAGCCTGGCAGGTTTGGTACACATCCCACACTGGGGTGGAAGGTAACCGGTGAGGAGAAGGGGGGGGCGAGGATCTGAGTGGTCACTCAGTGTCCTCGCATTCACATTCAGGTACAATAATCGCTCCCTCTGCTCTCTTTACGTTTGTCAAAGCCATCTTTTAGTGCCATTGTTTAGGGTTAGCAGACTTCAGTTGAGCAACATTATCAGAGTAGCAGCACTTTTTCGATGAAGAAAGAGCCCATTGTGTTTTAAAACACAGAATGTCTCAGTGGTTCAGACTTGCTAGTTTGATTACCAAGTAACAATTGTGTGGAAAAGAAGTCATCCATCTTGTATTTAAATGAAGCTGAATGTTGCCTCATTTTATTTTCTGACATCTAAAAAGCTTTGGTTAAGTTTTATGGCCACACATTTTTTCATGTTGCTTATAGGCTTGTGATTGCCCTTACTTTGCTTCATTCCAGTGTGGTGATGTGCAATTTTTTCCTCATGATTGTGCAATATTTAAAGGGTCAGTTAACAAAGATTTCAAGCTCTAGAAGTCACACAGTGCTCACATTTATGAAAAATTAATTGGATAAACAGTGATCACTGAGAGATAATCATGTTTATATAAATATACAATAGATCAGGTTTTGCTTTCAACCCTGAAAAGGTCAGGACACCCTGGTGGTACCACCCGGTCACCTGAGTGTGTAATGTAGGTCTATGAGCATGTGACTGGTGGCCCATGAAACTCTAAATTATGATCTTATGATGCAGAAGTGGTGATAATACATCAATATCTGAGAAAAGATTACATTGCAAAGCACTGAACAAGTGGGCCAAAAGGTTGTCATAATGGATGAAACAGCTGAGCAATTTAATGGTTCGCTATACAACGTTTTCACCTCCTGGGAAAACTTGATATGCCCACATCTGGTGCAAAATATGAGTTACCTTTGATGACTGGGGTGTTAATAGTTGCATTTAACGTGAAGGCACATTTGTGCATGTTTGCGCCCATGTGCATGCATCTCATATAGACATTTGTGCGTCTGCGTTTGTGTGTGTGTGCGTGTGTGTGCGCATGTGTGCGCATGTGTGCGCATGTGTGCGCATGTGTAAATTTATGTAAGTGCATCTCAATGTTCTTCGGTGTATGATTATGTGCGTCTGTCAGCAGTGACGTTTCCTCAAATCTCTTCTCCTGGTTATTCAAACAATGGCATCACTGTATGACTATCTCATGCCAAGATCAGTGATTCCAGTACAAAGTCGACGTGTGTGTGTGTGTGTGTGTGTGTGTGTGTGTGTGTGTGTGTGTGCGTGCGTGTGCGTGTGTGTGTGTGTCTGAGGCCCTGTCATTTGCTTTCACAGTGCAGTATATACAGGATCAGACACCATAACAACACCGGAACATTCCTCTAGCCTGACCGGGATTACACCACGCAGTCATGCAGAGAAAGAGAGAGAGAGAGAGAGAGAGAGGTTTAAAACTAAGAGCATCTAATTACAGTCTGAAATATGGTGATGGTGTGAGGAAGAACTTTCATTGCACTGCATCAGTCACACCTGAGGTAATAACGGCGGAGGAGGATTTGCGTT
>OMOV01104251.1:0-12643 GCA_900312565.1 Beryx splendens | reverse complement strand
GGCGGAGCTGGGGAGGAGCGAGGGGCGGATCTGTCTGAGCGCCCGGCAACATGACTTGCTTACCATAGACTGCTGCTGACTGTCGTCTCCTCCTGACTGTCGCTGCTAACAAAGTTAGCTTCCACAATTCGAGGTAAACGTTATAGATAACGAAGTGTTAAAGTAATCTTAGTAGCTAGTTAATTACATACATGTCCGAATTTGGCAAATATTAGCGTAAATATAAGAGGATTGGCTGCTGTCAATCACACGGTAGCCACGCCCCAAAGCATACCCTGCTTTATCGTCTATTTTACTCTAAGTGGGACCATAATTTACAAAATGAACATCATGTTGTATTGAAGAAGACTTGAAACTATCGATTGAGACCAGAAACGCATCATGAAAGTGTTTACTGAGGTAATCAATCAAGTGAGAAGTAGGGTCATTTTCTCATAGACTTCCATACAATTGGACTTCTTTTTGGAGCCAGTGGAGTCGCCCCCTGCTGGACATTAGAGAGAATGCAGTTTTAAGGCACTTCCGCATTGGCTTCACTTTTCAGACCCGGAAGCTACGTCCAGTTACAGTCTATGACCAAGAGCTAGTAAACAAAAACATGTACAGAATCATTTCTGTTGGCCAGATAATACAT
This sequence comes from Beryx splendens, assembly GCA_900312565.1. NCBI lineage: Eukaryota > Metazoa > Chordata > Actinopteri > Beryciformes > Berycidae > Beryx > Beryx splendens. The sequence goes on along the minus strand of OMOV01104251.1, from coordinate 12,009 downwards.
TTTTCATAGAAATGGCGATGCTGTTTTGTGTGTAAGCAGGTTTACAGCGTTAAGTTAAACATTGCTCTCTAACTGCAACGGATCAAGTTTGGGCATCATGAAATACAGCAGAACTCGACTTACAACAATTTTGAAGTGAGTGTGTGTACGGTGGCCAGCAGGGACAAACTTTGAGAAGGTAAACAGGTACGCGTCCTGCGTCTCTGATGCGTTAAAATCCGGAAAGGTCGGGAGCATCATTTAGGGAACATCGGTTAATTGTAGCGTCTACCGATAGTCTAACTTGACTGTATAAAAGATGGACGACCGCGTCTCCGCTTCCGACCGCTTTGCAAAAGTGAAGCCAAAATATCTCGTTTCCAGGAGCTGCCATCTTGCTTGTGTGACGTCTTTGGAGCCCGAGTCTGCGCAGTAGAGTCGGGCGGCGGGATGACGGCCCGCGGGACACGCCCCCTCAGCTGATCTGCCGTCTGACGGAGGTTTGAGAGCAGCTGTCACAGCTGTCAATCATGACGTCATACCCCCTTTCTATATCGTCAAATAACTAATTAAAAACAAACTTATCAGAAAAATGAGCACTTGACCGTACATCAGCGTGATAAGAACTACCTAAAATGACAGAAGCCGTCTTTGGAAAAAATGTATTTGACGTGTACTTTGATTTTTTTAGTTCGGCTCATGTCCCACCCGCTAACATGGTGGGGGCGGGATTTATGACCTATACTGCAGCCAGCCACCAGGGGGCGATAGAGATGTTTTGGCTTCGCTTTTGGGGAGCTGTCATGATGTCCATCTTTTTTACAGTCAATGGTCAGGATGCTTCTGTCCTTCACCCTTGTCCAGTTAAGAATAGCCTTATAATCAGAGGTTTGCCTCTGTGACCCTGTTAGTGTAACAAATCCTCTCTTGGCGGTACCACTGGATTCTGGATTGATATTCTCTGCAGTGATGGGAACAAGAACACTGAAAAGTAGGCTGCATATCATAGTGCATATTACATTTCATCATGAGTCACTGCATTCTGAATGTCTGAATGCAATGTGAGTGACTCTATAATGCATCAGAAGCCAGCAGGGCCAGCACTTAAAAGGCAGACTATGTGTAGGCTCCAGCACTTACGCCGCATTCACAATGTGATCAACATGATCAACAAGTCACCGGAAGTCCATTAACTTCTGAGTGACCAGGGAGACTCATTGGCTGTCAATAGCCAGATTTCCACGATTCCTTGTTTCCCTACCAATGTGATTTTGTTTCCCAGGTTCCCGGTTCTCTACAACTCTTATTTGCAAAACAGTAATAAAAGTCTCAAAAACAATGCTTGGAGAATGGTTGCATCCTTGCTTGGGGTCAATCCTAAATAATGTTATTGTTGTAAGCAATTCAAGTCTATTTTTGGGTGTTTTTTCAGTGTATTTTTGCTTGATGCCTACTAATTAGCTATGTTAACTCATCAAATGTAATGTAATGACAGTAGCAAAAAATATAGAATTGATTTAATATATTTGCCTGTAACTGCACAAGACCACAACATAGCAATCAGAGCCCCTCACACCGCCCACGATCTGTCACAATAGACTGAACCAACAGCCAGGTTGCTTGCAGTGTGAATGCAGGTTTCGAGCTGCACTCTGTCTGTTGCTGTATGAGGAGCACATACAGTATAGGCAGGACTTCCCTGGGTTGCTAATGCTGTAGGGTTGAGGTTGGGTTCAGGGAGGAGGGGAGGAGACCACCGCAGTGATTCCTGTAGCTGCAGCTGTGTGATTGCACAGTCTCTGGCATGTGATTAGGGGGAATGGGCCGTATCTCTCACCATCTCAAAGGGGGATCAAATCAGCCTCAAAGCCTGGCTGCAGGCGATGGTGCATTTGAAAGTCAATGTTTTATTTCGAAGCATAAATTACTTGATCAGGGCACTTTTTTGCCCAAGGTTGTATCCACAAGTAAGGTTTGCAGCAGTTAGAGGGGGCGAAACAGGGTCTGATGTTTGCCTGTGTCACGTCTTGCACATCCTCATCAAGTCAATACATTTTACTTCCATTGGGATTCCATGGTTTTTAATTAGGATTAAATTGGCCACACGGAAACAGCACTGGAACCATCTGTTGTCTTCAGTGACACTTTATGTCCCTTACAAATTCCACCCTGAAAGGACAATTCCAGCGTGATTCAGTTTATGCTTTTTTCCTGCATCCCTTTACTGTTTTACATCACTGTGGATTGTTTCCCAGTGCTTTTGTTCCATTATGAGATGTTTTCCATTTTTCTCTCATCTTAGTTGTTTTCCAAAGTAAATATTTTGAAATAAAACCTGTCTAAATATTACAGAGTACTCCCACTAAAGAAGAGGGTGGCAATTTTAAGCCGGGATTGGGTAAAATGAAGGTTTATTTTCCATTTAATTTCACGGACTATAGCTGGCGGAAGCCTCTTGCTCCGGTTTGTCTGTTAGCTTGAATGGGCTGGGACTGACGCAGAGAACATTAGGTATTGGTTGAAAGTTTTTATTTTGGAGAGAATAATGCGGAAATCACAGATGCAGAGAGCGGAAGTAAGGCACCCTCTCCTGTCTCATCTCTTGTGGTGTTCCCAAATGTGAATTTAATTGATGGCTTGTTGGGATTGTTGGCTTCTCATTCACAGTGAAGGATTACCTTTACAGACTGAATTAGAAGTGTGCGGATTTGTTGCCGTTTGGAATTGAATGGCAGTGAATGAGTCTGAGAGGTATGGCAAACCTGATTTTTTTAAAAATATCTTTAATTGTGGCGCATGCATGTAAAAACTGTCACAATTAACATTACAGGGATGGAAAATGTACAGAACGAGCAAAAATTCAAATCATGCTGAAATTATCCTTTAAATCTAGATTTCAGTGTATCATTTGGTGTTGAACTTGACTTTAGTCCAAATACAAACTAGACATTATTCTACTGGAAGCTGTTCAAGATGAGACCATGATGTTCATATTTCCAGTGATGTTCAATTGATCCGGCGGACTACAAAAGGGAATAAACGGTCTTCAAAGTTGTGGTAAAGGTTGAAGCTGTGGTTCAGTTTGAAGCATGTGGAGTTCTAAAGAGCTAATCCCCCATGCAGTGGGTCTTTTCTAAGACCTGGGAGTGCTTTAGGCTGGGCAGCAGAAAGATAAATGTGTAAAGCTGTGGGCCTGTGCACGTCATCACCAGGGGTGAGCGGGCCCACCTCCCACAGTCAACACCTCCCTGCTCCTCTATCTCTCAAGCCTTTAATTGATGTCATTGTTTTACTACGCGGCTGATTGATCTCCACAGGGCTGATTGACAGGGGCGTCTGCCTCTGTGGGGCACAGCGGGCACAGTAGCAGTGGTACATGCTGTAACTCAACAGGGTTTCAGAGAGGGCCGGGCTCTGTCAGCTACATGGTGCAGCAGGGTGATGGATAGCAGGAGGCACTCCCACTCCCTATTCTCTCAGGCTCAAGACTTAAAATCTAGTCTGAGGAGATCAAGGTGATTGAAAAAAAGAATAGCAGATCCTCACAACTCTCAATATTATCTGCTATATGAAAAGTTTGTAGACTTCTTTGTTCTCTGTGAATTGTATTAGCTGTGCTGGTGAGGTGAGGCTGCTGAAGCTGTCTGTGAGCGTGACACGCTCTAGAGACAACCGATTGTGTTTTCTGCGCATTACTATGCAAATGCTAAATAATTAAGCAAAGCGGCTTAGTTTTTTGTGGTGGTTATAACGGCTGTTTATGTTAGCAACGTGACCCCAGCGTGAACCTTCTTCCGAGCTGTCTTCTCTCCGCCTTGTGCAAAGTTCCTGGACCCGCCGCTATCTGCTGGCCTGTTACTTCCACAGGCTGTCTGAGGTGATCAAGAGAGGGCAGCATTAATTGCTTGACCCTGGCAGGAAGACAGGTGGTCTGGGTGGGTTAACACCTGCCCGGGGAGAGGTCGCCCTCATCCTCCCGTCGCCCCCATCCTTCCCTCCTTCCTCTCCTTTCACCTTCAGCCACCACCGAGCACTGGGAAGTTCCAGTCCATTCTCTCAAGGGGCCCCGCAAAGTCACACCCGGCCACGAGCCCACCTTATTTTCCAAACAGCAATGCATCTAACCTCAAAGAGTAATAACATTCCATTTGAAATAATAGCCGAGATTGGAATTGGGGCCTGCCTGCTTTCCATAAACCTATTTCAGTCAATGGTCCCATTCCTATTACACAATGTCTCTCTCTATACACCGGCATAAACATCTTAGAAGGTGCCGTTCCAGGAAGGGCAGGGGTTTGTCTGACTTATGGCTGATACATTCATCAAGCCCGTGCCAAGCCAATATCACACTGTCAGAAGGGAGCATGTGGCATTCTATCACCATGAGGGGCTGTGACAGAACAAGTCCTTTTCCATTACATTCTCTCAGGGCAATCTCTGATATTGCCTCTCTGCTCCTCTATAATGCTGTTTATTTCAATTGTTTGCACTGGTGGATTCCATGCTGCTGGGTTCTCCTCTCTGGGTCCTAATCAGTGTGAACCTAACTGAATTTGTGCGTTACTATGCCAATAATGTATTGAATAGTGAGGAGCTGTTCCCTCATTATTTTCTTAATGACTGTGAGCTATACCTGTGTTGCTTTGTTTATTTTTAAGCCTATATTTCACAGTGTGAAATATTTTAATAGGGTAATAAACCATATTTCAATTTCAAGTCGATAAAGTGGCCGACATAAATAACGTACACTCACCTGCCTTCTCATTACAGGCAGACTGCATTGCAGGGCTCACGGCTCTTCGATCTGTAACTGCCTAAAATCCCCTTTCTCATTTAATAGCCTGAAAAAGGTTTCCCGCTCCTTATCCCAGACGCATTAAAGGGAACAGTTGATGCTCCCAACCTTTCCTATCACACTCCATTCCCTGTATTTCCCATTTTGTTATTCAGCGGAGGCCGTTAAGAAGCTGTCGTCCTGTAGAGTGGTCCCCAGTACGCTCCTGTGTTCTCCTCCCCTGGAGCACTGAATTACTATTTATGTGCTGAACTTTGACAGTACACCAGAGTCTGTCCCTGCTCAACCAGCATAGCTAAGCAGCGATGCCATGAAGTTTTACTTGTCTGCTGCTTTTATGACTATCTCGTGGCTGAGGAAGAGGTAGAGTGGAGCGTATAAAAACATACAGGTGAGCTCGGCAGAGGTTGCGTCTTGCAATGAAGAGAATAGAGCTATTTGAGATACATGCTACTACTGCTTCCCAATCACTTCTCAAAGCTTCGATCATGCTTGAATCCAATGCACAGTACAAGCTGGTTTCCTCCACCGAAATAAATCAGTCAGAATTGTGCCTTTCTTTTTAATCACTGTTAACGGCCGAAATGAAATTTTACCCTTCATGAAGTCATCGGATTAGATTTGCTCACAGTTATGGGATGAAAAGCACTCCCGCTCAGTAATGTGAACACCACAGACAGAGTGTTTCATAAAAGCTTTGATGGACATCAAATCTAATCTGAAGGATACAGAGCCGAAGTATTCTGGCAACTCCGGTGCGATTTTCTGCCATTTGATGCACAGGAATTCTGCTCTCTCATCTGAAGAGGGCAAACCTCAAATAGAGCCGACAAGATTTTCTCAAAGAACGAGGTTACACCGCAGACATTATCTCTCCAGCTGGGACTCAATTGATCACCTCATACCTGTCTGGCTGTGGGATTTTCAGCATTTTCATGGCAGCAATTTTTGTCAGTTATTTGTGGTAACTTGCGAAACTCAGAAAGTTAATATTGAAAGTTGAACGTAGCTTCCTGTTTCCTTGTTGCCGGGCGGCCACCTAATGCAAGATGAGATCAGCTATCCATCCAGCTGGCACACAGATTTTTCAAATGTTGTAAAAAATAAAATGCGAATACGGTAAGATTTATTTCCATTCCAATCACATCCATGAGAAAAATGGAGTCCTTCAAGAATTGATGAGTACTGGGCAAGCTGTTATTGTTTTGTTAGTGTCAGCTAATGTTGGCCATATTTCCTGCTTTCATCCAAAGACGAAAACAAAGAAATACACTTGGCAATATCCTAATGTACCAACTAATGGCCATATATCCAGGATGGAGGCGTCCTGTCAGAATGTCCAACACCACTTTTTAACCATTGTGTTTTGTGACCTTGTTTATAATAATCGTAATTATCACTGTTTAAAAGAGAGGTTGGAAGAAGCTGAGAGAATTTCTGCCAATCTGTTTGGTGGAAAAAATATATAATTAGAGTGGGCAAAAGAGCAAAATAGAAAATTCATAGTGGAGATAAATAGAAATAATTATTTTTTACTGTACCATTTTACTGTAGATTGTTAAGAAAGAGGACTGCACTGCACTGTAGGCATAGATACGCAAGCTTTAGACATTGTTATAATGCAACTGATATCAGTATGGCAAAGTTATATCAGCCATATGCCCACCTCTACTATTCTTATTGAAGTGTATTGAAGATCTCTGTCAGCAGCTGTGCTGTTGTTCATGGGCTTCTCGCTCTGACGGCTTCCTAATTCAAACTGATGACATATGAAGGTGTATTTTGGTGCAGCTCCTAGCAGGGAGACAGGAGCAGAAAGGGGATTGAATGCAGCCTGTCCTACAGTTCACATAATAACAATTGTGATACATACTGTCGGCTTTTGCTCTCAAACTCACAGCCGAGTTGTCGGTCTGAGACTTTGGCCTGTGTATCGCAAAAAAGATGGGATGAAATGAAGATGGACAGGGACTGTCTGAGACGTGACCTTCAGAACGCAGCGAGTGCACTTGAGCTTGCTTCGCTCTCCAAACATCATGTTTAAAAAAGAGTTTTTGTCTCCGTCTCTGATCCATCTCGCCTGCCTCCAGTATCCTCAGATGTTTTCATTGAATCCACTGTTTATGTAACACTGGCTCCAGACTGCGGAGAAACAATTTACACAAAGCTTGTTTAAAAAAGAACAATGCAAAATAATTACCCGCTTTGTGTGCGCCGCTGTCGAGGCAAACTGAATGACATTAAAGTATGAGCGCTGCATAGCTTCAACATAGGCACTTTTCATCCTCATCTGACAGACAGATAGAGAGCGAGATCTCCGGGAGGCTTTGAGCTCTTTGCCGTTTGAGTTCTCTCAACACGACCTGATAAGACCCCATTCATCCTCTCTCCCTTCATCAGCCAGCGGGTGGACCATAACCAGATTCAGGCTGTCACATCATCACTGAGACTTCAGACGTGCTATTGACTAAATGTGCTGCTGACAGAGATAGTTCAGAGGCTGTTTATGGCCTGGTGTTAGCGGGGGGATGATTAGTTAATGGAGCTAACAAAGAGCATCTTTCAAGGTTAAGCGTAAGTTTGGTCCGTGTGTCTGTTTGTGTGCTTATGTGTGTGTGTGTGTGTGCATATGCATGTTTGTATATTTATACCAGGACCCTGCTGTATTACATTACACGGCATTTAGCGATCTCCTTTTGCAATAGGAGTCAATTCTAACATTGGTTGGAGCTGGCGTAGCGTCAGTTTGAGTCAGACAAACAAATTGCTGTTTTTTTCTGGGTCCACGCTGGGACTTGCACTGTAGGCCTGAGCGGGCCGCGTCATCTGACAGCTTTGTGGTTTCTCCTGACAGAGTAGACTTATTTATGTCTCTCATCCTCTCTGCAGCTTTTCTGAAGGCCCATGCTACAAACCACAGAGACCGCAGTGCTCTTGACGGGGAACCACGCTACAAAGCCCTCACACTCTTGTTTGACTGGCAGCAGCCAACCTCCGATTTCCATGTATCTGCTGCCTCTGAAAACAGGCTCTTAGCAGGTTCCTGACATGTTTGACGTTGGGATTTTATGGCTGTATTATAAATCTCCAACACAGGGGACTAATATTTCAGTCTGTGCCCTTGAATTTTGTAACGGCTCTTTGCTTCAACAGCGATATTTCTCTCTCTATTTTCACTCTGAAAATAAACTTGCCAACTTTACCGCGTGAGTTTCTCTGTGATGTTGACTTTAGCGCAGGAAGAGAAATCGCTGTGACATTCACGGTCATTTTCTGCTGCTTCATGTTATTTTATTATTATAAGGCGCGATTCTACAGTATAGATAATAAATATTGGTTGCTATGTTTATAGAAGTTTAACTTTTCAGAAAATGCATTGGATTGGTTAAAGTTGTTTGTATGTTATGTACTGCACTGGTGTCAGGAAAAGGCTCTAAGACGACATGAGTAATAACATTCCTCTCACAATTATACCTCAGTCTACCATTCATCTTGGGGTGGCAACTCCAGGAGGGGTTCTGAGGAGAAAATTAAAAAGAAAATTAAAAGAATTTCAATTAAGTGATTTGCTGAATTTGTGGGAAAATGGCAGCGATGTGGAAAAGGCTTTTAATCTTGGTGAGCCACCTCTTGTTCCATTAAGCTCATATCCCCTGCTTATCTCACTAATCATTCCTCCCAATGCCAGCAGTCTTGGCGATTTTTAATGAACACATTATGTCCCGATTCAGTCCACCAGGACTGGCAGGCACACCATACGCTCATGAAGTGGACTGGAAACAATCAGAGTACAATCAGGCCCTCATGATGATGCCACGGCCCAGTTAGAGACAGAGAAACATAAAAAAAAAACATCCCCAGTGCAACTTTTGAGAGGTCAGGTAGCCTGCAACTAGGACAAAAAAACATTGTGTTAAGTGTTTCTTTTATTGGAATTGTATTGATCTTCTTTGAGTGGAGGCTTGGCCCTTGGATTCTACTACGTTTCTACTACGGTTTCTTGCATCAGTAGGATATTGTCACTGGAAGATTGTCAGTGCTAGCAGGGCTCGGGTGAATCATCTGTCTGAGTGAAACAGACATGACTGAAAGACAGCGGCTCAGTAGCAAGAAGAGAAGCTTCAGCTAATTGCAGTCTTCGGGTCTGACACCGCTCCTTAGCTGCATAACAATGGCCCAGTGTGTCAGATAGAGGAGAACAGAGCCGGCGGAAAAGAATAGTGCAGATGGACCGGAACAGCGGGGGGTCGGCTGCTGTTGTTGGGTGACTTTGTACTGTTCAGGAGACAGTATTCGTTTATGTGATTAGAACGGAAGAGAGGAGTAAACTCTGATGATATAGGCTCCTTGTTAGTGGGATAACAAAGCACTGAATCCATGGAAGAGACAACAGGGTTGTGTTTAATGGTGACATAAAACGGTCCGCCCCCTGTCTGTTTGCTGTACTGGTCGTTTCCAGCACGCACACCTCCGTACGTTATCTACCGCGGAGCGTGATGCACTGTGCTGCCATGCGGGCCGGCCAGATTCAGCTACACTTCAGCCTGCTGCCGACAGTATACAGTAACAAGCTAAATGCATTCTTTGTTTTATTCATCCAGCTCTTGTCTCAGCAGACCGCCTGGGTGCGAATCTCTTTGTTGCATGCTGGTGTTCAGATGTACATTAGACACTTCTGATTGATTCCCTCCGCTCGTGTCAAGTATGGCAGACTGCAAAAGACCCTAGAGAATGCACACTGTCTTGCCAGCGCTGGTGAGGGCGTGCATCCGTTCCATTTTGGTTTTAGGGCTCAATAATTAAGGAAGTGTTTTATGAAAATAGAGGCCATCTTTTATTCAGGTCAGACAGGAAGGGATACAGCGCTCCATGTGATGACTCAAAGCATGTGTTCTCTTTAGGGGTTATTTTAATGACATGCTCTCCGAGTGTGAATATACGTGTGCATCCGTGTGTGTGTGTGTGTGTGTGTGTGTTTGTATTTGCGTGTATGCACCATTTGTGTGTATGCATTCTAGTATATTATTTTGGAGATGCTGTTCAAAGCCAGCCGGGACATGTTGGGAGAAATGGCAATTTGCTTCCATTATTTTCTCCTTGTATCAGCTGTGTGTGGCAGACACTTGGGCATTGATGGCTGAATATTACCTACTGCAGAGGCAAACTTCACCTCTGTGGCCTTTGTCTTTGTTTTCATCTAACTCACTGTTTGAATTGAGTGTAAGCTATCGGGAGTGTCATAGAGGCGAGAAAAAATTTAATGTTTTTGATAAACCGTTTTTGATAAACGGTTTGTAATTGTGCAGTTTGCCAAGCTTTCCTTGAAAGTGTCCAGGCTTCTTCTTCTATTGCAAGCCATGTGGTAATCTCGCTTTTTGAAAGGCTGCAATATGTAGCTGCGTAAAGTGCCCGTCGATTTAGGCTACTAAAATATCAGGAGGGCTTTTCAGTCCGATATTATCCCGCCTTATTCTGCAGCCCACTTCTAAACTGTTGGCCCTGATGCAGCTGCACTCAGATTCTTTATTTAGATTGATCATTTTCTGCCAGCAGCCAAGTAAAAGCAAGGTGAATCAGAGATTGTGTAAGCTTTAGATTATAAGATACCATCATGTTCACAGTGCTTTTAAGATATTGCGCAAATGCAAAAACATATACTTCATATTTAACTTCAGCGAGATGTAGAAACCTGTTTTAGTGCTCAATGAAAGACTAGTTTTTGACCAGGTGGAACATAATAAGTCAATATAGCTACAGACTACAGTAGAAGTTTTTTGAGCCAGAAATATAAGTTGTTTGTTAGACTTTTGAACTCAGAACTCACTTGCTTCTGTCTTCACCGGCCTCAGGGCACCTGACTGTACAACAGTTCAACAGATTCCATTGCTAAATGGGCATTTTTAGGCCGAGTAACAATGTTGTTCCAAATAAACTCATCTTTCCCTCTTCAGCAAGATGACTTGAGACCTCATTGCATTAGACAATTTAATTGTAGATTTGAAAATTATCCCTGTTTATCTGCATTTGAAAAGGCTACTAAATCACTGCCAATCTTTAAAAAGTCTTAGATACAATGTTCCAGTATCTGATGCCCTCCTATAGCTACATGCTTCAGCAGCAGCTATTTGCCGTGCCACATACTGAGAATGATATGGTGTTCGACCTCTGATACGAAGTGGTGCTGTGCCTTTTGTCATTATTCACGCTTCCCAATCGATTCTCCACTATCCCATCCAATTGGGTAACTTGACTTTTATTCATAATTAAAGCTATCTAGATGCAAATCAGGGAAATTCAGAGGGCATATTGTGTTATGAGTCACACTATCCGAGGAGCGCCGTGCGTCTTTTTTTTTTTGTCTAGTCACAAACACATGCACATAGATCCATATGCATGCGCACACACACATATAGGGCTGTTTGTGCAGTGCACATTTATCAAGAGTGAACACAATCCACAAGGCTACCGTATGTGATTGGCAGGTAATCACCCCACACGCCGAAACATGCAGTCGTGTCAACCACGAATGTGATTGAGTATTTTGACAAGTGCATGTTTTCCCTGCTGTTTTAGACAGAGAATTTGTGGCTGCCTAATGGATAATAAGACGTTTGCTGTGCTATATGTTTCAGCTCTCAAACACTCCATTTTCAGATATGTTTTTCCTGCATACGCCTTGTCAGTGATGTGGTACGTCTATTGAAGAGATAGCCATGTTGTCTGCATTCACTTCAATGAAAACATCATGCTGACCAACATTTTGATGGAAAACAGTTTACAGCAACATTAAACCATGCAAAGCTGTGACATTCACATCATAGAGATGTCATGAGGCTTCTAACAGTCATTTGCAACTTCCATTTGATACGTTCATGTCTTTATGTGAAAGAAAAGCATGTGATGAAATGAAAAGTAATTGATTTTCCTGCACATGATCTCAAAATGCAGTCAAAGGAACAGAACCAAGGCACTTTCCTCTCCAATATACAGTAGCTGTCTCATTGTGTCATCTGTATCTTCCATGATGTGTGTCTTTGAGAGTGTGTGTGTGTGTGTGTGTGTGTGTGTTGTATTTCTATACTTATGAAGACCAATTGTCCTCACAAGGTAAAATAGAAAAATTAGGAAAATACAGCAAAGTGAGGACATTTTTACCGCTCCTCACTTCTTTAATGAGGCTAGTTGAGGGTTAGGACTTTGATTATGGGTTGAGATTAGAATTAGGATTAAATTTG
>OMOV01104248.1:0-15727 GCA_900312565.1 Beryx splendens | reverse complement strand
GAAGAATCATTCCTTCGCAGCAAAAGGGTAGCGTACCTTTCTACTCCATCCACTGGAACAAGGATGGTCTTTGACTCCAACATCACCATTGCATCCTGGTCTACTTTAGAGCAGGTTACTTCAGGTTTGTAGGGTAGGATGTCTAGTTGCCAGAGCCGTTCTACATTCTGGTAGAGGTTTTCAGCAGGTGAGAGGAAAGAGGTATGTAAACAGTCAGCCTCTCCTTGCTGTTTTGGTAGGCTGCTTGCTGGTCCCTGGACTGCCCACCCCAACTTGGTGCAAACAGCCACTGGCCTACCTGGAGGTCCCCGAAGCACAGGACGGACCGGTGTGATCAGGTGAGGGTGGTCAGATCCAATCAGGATCATGGGCTGCACACGACTGAATCCTTGAAGGGGAACATCTTTGAAGTGTATATATCTCCTTAAGTGACTCAGTTGGACAGGATTGTTCAGCTAAGGTTAACTGGTCAGCAGTGAAAGCCTTCACAATTCTGTGTCTCGCCTTGGTTGAATCGGGAGAACACTTCAAAGGACCCACTGTATCTCTTTACCTGTAGAACATCCTGACGCACGGTTCTCAGGGCTAGCACTTCCTCCTTCTGATCCAGGCTCAGGAACTTCACTGCAGCAGGGAGAATAATGGTCCTTTCAGAACCATCATCCAGCACTGCAAATGTGTCCATGGTTTTCTTACCATTGTGTAGCTGGATGGGGACAACTTTTAGCATCACTCGGCCCGAGTGACTGGAGTGATCAAAGTAGATCATGCTGGAGACAGTGCTCAGTGTGAGGATGTTAGGATTCTGCTCTCTGGCCTTGGAAAGGTTGTGAAGCACCAGTAGGTGTTGCTCTCCACAGGTACCGCAGGGCTTATTCAACATGCAGTGGTCAGCTGAGTGTTTATGTCCACATCACCAACATTTGTCCTTCTCCTGGATCCAGGTGGCGATAACGGTAAGGTCTAACTTGGCAAATTCAGTGCATCCACTCAGATAATGCTCAGTCCCCTCACGGTATGGGCAGTATGGCTTGAAATGTTGGCTTTTCTTGGTGGGAACTGTAGACTTGGGGCTAGCTGCTGTTGCACTGGCAGTTGGTTGTGATCCATTATATATGGAAGTGGACTTGCTCTTATGTTTAAACTCTGGCTGCTAGGAGTCTTTCTGTTCAGGGTGTGGCTTGTCTTGGGTGTACAACTCAGTTGCCTTTCTGGAAACCTGAATGGCTTGTGACTTGCATTCCAACCATTCTGCCAGGTCGAAGAGTGTGTAAGTCCGAATGCTTCCGCTCCATATGATGCCTCAAGTAAACTGTCACGATAGCTTGGTGGAAGTTTGGTGAGTAGTCTGTCGACGTGGGAGCCACACTGGAGCTCACTACAGGCTACTCCATCCATAGTGCTGAGCATCCCCACTAAACTGGCAACAGCAAGGACAAAATCCTCAACGGCTTGAGAGTCACCAGCTTTGATGTCTGGAGCAGTTACTGCGAAGGCTGTCCATATACTTCTGCTCCAGAGCCCTCATAGTACTGGTATATGGAGAAGGGTTGTGGATATAGCACTTGGCCACATGGAAGGCACTTGGAAACTCCAAATGATCCAACAAGATCTGATACTTGCTGGTGGGGTTCAAGAACACTGTTCAAACCTTTCTTTAACAGAGCAAAGTCACTCTCCTTGTCTGAGCGGAAAACAGTGAGTTTAGGTTTGGGTATTCCGTATGAGGATGCAATCATCATCTCCATCATGTTAGGATTTGGGCTCACTGGGGGTTGTGGAGCAGGTTGGTATCCAGCGAATGCAGTCTGAGGCGCTGGTGGTTGTGGAGCAGGTTGGTATCCAGCGAATGCAAGCAGAGGCACATACTGTTGTGCTGGCTGCTGTGGAACAGGACGAGCTGACTGTACCCATGGCTGGAAACCACAATTGGGTGCCATTGATGCTGGTAGAGGCCTGCTGACAGCAGGAGCTGGTGGAGGATGTGCCAGTAAATGCAACATTGACTGTGGAGGTTGCCCAGGCTGAACAATAGGTGCTACTGCATTATCCAGGTGTACTGGTCGTAGGAGATGATCAGGAGTCGGTGGACCATGAATTGGTGCTGATGAATATCTCCTAACAGGGATTACGCTGGGGTTGTCACCAGCACCTTTCTGAACATTGATGAGGCCCTGGGATGAAGTGCTCCTCAGCGCCCTGCCAGCACTTTTCTGCCAGAGAAAAACGCTATATGGACACATGCCCTTATGGACCAAATTGCTCATTGGCTTCTATAGGGGAATTAGTTGAGATCAATTCACTTTTAGAGGCACTTGGTTACTTGGTGGGAGGTTGGTAGACTGCATGGGTTTAACAGTTGAGAATATTGGTTCAACCATTGAGTCAACCAGATATACTTTACTACAGTATAGAGCACTAATTGCTAGTTACCATTAGCTTCCAGCAGCCAGTTGCACCAGCTGAACGTACGCTGTATCGTAAGTTAGTGTGTAAAGTCTACACTAACTGTTATGTTGAAACTAATTTGGTTTTACACTAAAGCTGTGTCTTTGTTTGGTTGCATCATGAAGACTTAAGGTACATCCTAACTAGTAGAATGTAAAGGGACCGCTAACCAAAATATTGTTGCAGATAGTGACGTTTTCACCTGCCACAATTAACAGTATGGAAAAAAGTTATTTGTTTTATTGATGGCTAAAGAAAGTTGTAAATTTGTTATTCGGCAGTTCAGTGATCTAAATTCATGTTCAAGATGTAAGTCAGTTGTTCCCCCCTGCAGTCAGTGTTGTTGCTCTCCAATGTCCTGAATGCCTGGAGCATCTCTCCTTAGCAAGTAAAGTAAATTGAAGTGGATCAACATGGGCTGAAGGGACCATTTCTGTCCGTGTCATATTGCAAATCTGCCGTATGGGTCTGCTTGGGGAAAATGAAAACGTGAGTATAAATCTAAATGATCATACTGTTCAAAAGGATGTAATATGTCACAGAGGACACACTGCCGATGTAAACCATGCCGTTTTGTTCCTCCTGGGCCTCCAGCAAGTTATCCCACCTGTCAAATTGATGCGCCATGGCAATGATTATATTATGGAGGATTTTACATAGGTGGTAGGTTTAAGCTTTAAGTTACAGTATAACGTGAGTCTACATTGGAACTATTTCAGTTGGTGCAACAGCTAAAATTTTAGTAATGCGTAAACTCAGACTTAGTGAGACGTTCAAACTAGCCTACGTTGGAACTTAAGTTTAACTGGTGCCACTGGCTGCAGAACACCAAATTAAGGAAGCTTTAAAGCTGCACTAGGCAAGATTATTCTGTTAAAATACAACTGTCTTATCAACAAGATTCTAGATAATAGTAGAACAGCAATAGAGAGGATTTCCCCATCCCCCCTAATTGAGATGTTAAAAAATTGAGGTATTTTGACGTTTGGACTCATTGTTAGCAGTAAGAGGCCAAGCAACAGGAGATCGCCATTTCAACCAACAGCTGACTCAGGACTCAATATTCTCTGCAGATCCCTATAATACAAATTATATATACGTCCAAAATCGGCAAACTTATCCTTTAATTTAGTTTTGCCAAAGTTTCTTCGTTTTGTTATTTCACTGTGTTGAGTGTTTTCATATCAGTATGTGCATTCACCGCTCATTGGACCTGAGGATATTTCTAGCTTTTTGATTGGATGAGCTAGGCTGGAGGGCGTGTATGCACAATGTAAACACATGGTATAACTTTTCACCAATTGCTGACAGCTTTTGTGATTAGGTTTCTGTCAATCACTGGAAGAAATGGAAGTCTGCCAAGAAGTTACCTGTGCTATGGTTTGCTTTTCTTGGACCCAAAAGCAGACGCGGACAAAAGGTGGATGGAGAATGAAAAAGGTTTATTGGAAGGCTGGAGGTTGATTAGGGGAATGAGACGAAGAGAGGGGTAGAAGCAGAATGGCAGCAAGGCAGGGTGGTGTGGTTGATCCAGGCCGAGCTGCTGGCAGGCAACAGGCAGATGACAGGTAAGACAGGCAAGCAGATGAGCCGAGGAGCAGACAGGCAGGCTAGTGTGGCATGGGCAGGCAGGTAGACAAACAGAGGTGAGGGCACGAGGACTCCTGGATACAAGGAAACAGTGCTAGGAAACAGGCACGAGGAAAACACAAGAATAACTCACGTCTATTTGTTACAGAGCGGCTGAGAGAGTAGCTGTCACAAACAAGGTGGAACAATCTGGTGGTGAGTGGATGGAAAGCCGGGGTTGATATACTGGTGGTTTGATGAGATGATGGGAGGCAGGTGAGCAGACCAGTGATGAGCTGATTGCAGGTAGCTGAGCTGGGAGCCAGGAGAACAGGGACGGAAGACTGCGCCCACACACACAGACAAAGCACGGACAGGAAGAGAGACAAACAGACTGGGAACACAGGGAAAGAGAAACACAAGGAAAACACAAGACCTAGACAGGGATCATGACAATCTGTCAGTGACATGTCACCTTACAAACTTTATTGTTACATCCTTCTTTTTATTTATGGTATCTTTGTTGCCAGGACCGCAGTTAATTTCATGCTAGGTTTGACACACTCAATTTAGAATTTTGAAAAACAACGTACATTTAAAAAATCTGATTACATGCAAAATGAGTGGGAGAAAAAGAAACTAGATATAGACAGAAGTAAATGACGCAGGTGTTCTCCTTTAACTGTGTCACAACTTTTGGACAGACTCAAGAGTACATTTTGTTCAAGGCAGTTGTCATAGTCTCCTAAAGGCAATGGCAGACCAGAGCCAAGCCCATGAAATTACACGTGTTTTTCAATGTGCCCCATGTAGCTTACATTATACAAATGTGTCCATCAGTGTGAACAGCTGCATATTAAAACTGAAACCTATTTAAATTAAATCCAATCCATCACAACATTCTCCTCAAATATTTGTCTGTTTTGGTGTCTTTCAGGTGATGCTTTTGGTTGCATGTAAGCATTTTTAGCTGCTGCTGTAGCTCAAGGCCTAGACCAGTAATGGGCAGCTGGGGCCCCGCATTTCTCTAGATCTCACAACTCATAAACACTGCTCTCCTGGTCAATACCCAACGGGTACCCACATCTGATTTTAACCACATTTTCAGGACATCCATGAACCTCTAATATACATATTTGGCAACATTGAACTTATATTTCAATGGCGTTACATTTCTGTCAGATGAACAGAGATCACTAGTGCTCTTTATTTTGAGTTTTCCCATTTAACCACAGGCATAGTGGGCCTAGTGTAACTAGGGAAGTCTCAAAAGAAACGCTGTCACAAAACACAGCACTGAATCGGAATGATTTGCTGAATATTTTCCATGGTCTTTTATGTGTCTCTAAGGATTATTCATATTATCGTAGCCATTTACCTCTTAATTTCTACATGTTCAAGTCTCTCCCACAGTGAAAAACAAGAGCTTTGCTTTATCATGGGACAGGTTTCAGAGCTTCTCCTTTGACAGTGAATGGGAGACCAACTTGCAGAATTAACCAGTGAATTAGAATATTTCAGGGAATTTTTACCTAACTATATGTACTCTCAATTCACTGTGCAAGCACATACTTCACTAAACTCAAACTCCTAAATTTAGCAGTAATAACTCACTAGAAGTAATTCTGAAGACTTAAGTGTCTTGAATTTTATTTTTCAGAAAAATTCTATTGAATATAATCTTCTCCCTCACAATCACAGTCAGTCTTGCCAGCTAGTCTTACCTTGCTGCATTCATTAGGAAGAGGGAACTAAAGACGGAGAACTAAGGACTAAGTCAGAGGCGGTGAAGAGAGGAAGAAAACACATTGGGGATTTATTTGCCCTCTATCTCCAGAATGGATGTAAAACCCTACAGCCACTTGAAAGTTGTTGTCAGCTAGACTAGAGCTAACTAGATTATTTCAAAGTAAGATATAGTCTAAATCTTATATCTACTGTATATATATCTATATCTGCTGATCTTGAGCAGTCTTAATCTTGAAGCAGTTAGCTGTTCCTAAGTAAGAAATCATTTTCAAGATGATGATGGTGATGATGATGATGATGATTATTAATAAAAAAAAACATAAGATGAAACTTAAATTATCCCCATGAGGAAATTAGGTCATTGTAGTAGCAAATAGTAATGACAACACAAGAATATATTAACTAAAAATGAAAAGTACTAAATATATGAATAATGGCATACATGCAGGGTGTACAAAATGATAGCAATAGAGCATACTGAGACAGATTTTTTTTTAAAATTTATTCACAAATTTGTAAAGCAGAGACTGAGACAGAATAGGGAAGACGCAGCAGAGAAAGTTCTGGTGGGTTTCGATTCTGGGCCAGCAGGGGCCCACATCTGGCTGCTGAGGCGCTGGACTGGACCATGCTAAATAGCTCTTATACTGAAATAACTATCTGTGCATCAAAAGATCAGCACACAAAGAAATGAATGAAAAATATGTGTGATATACAAATATGAAAATAAATGGAAAATTGTACATTTATCAAGATACGTGCAATATATAAAATCTGAGAAACATAAAGAAAAGCAACACATACAGGAAGTGCACTGCCTTTGCATTACCTGGTCTATAGATGGCCATATGTACAGAAAGTGTCTAGGCAGGCAGAGGTGCACTGTAAAAAGTATTCACTTTATCAGTATATTCAATATACACATGTAGATATGTACAGGACGTGCAGATACAGTATGTGCATTGCTCATAGTAGTTGTGTTATATTGAAAACATCAGATGAAGACCATATGTACAGAAAAAAGTGACTGTGCAAAGACACTTGTTATTGTTTGTTCTCATTATCAGAACATATAATTATTATTATTAGTTGGAATGTTTGATTCAAAATCACGATATACATTATGACAATTCCATCCTCAAAAATCACAATTTTGAAAGCATATTGACTAATAGTTTCTAATAACATAAACAACGTCCCATTATGCATTTTCCTTTCATAGTTTAACAGCCTGTAGTATTCATCACTCTCTTCCAGACTTCTTATAGTGTGAGGTGTGTGTGTGTGTGTGTGTGTGTGTGTGTGTGTGTGTGTGTGTGTGTGTGTGTGTGTGCGCGCGCGTGTGTGTAGTGATATGTGAAAAAATTGAGTGTGAGAATCTATGAGGATGTGATATGGTGTCTTTCTAAATAGTTCCTTGTGTACTCATGATACATCTTCTTTGAAATGTTAATCATTATCATTGTCGATCATTAACCCATCACAAGAAACAAAAGCAGATTCTGCCGGAGGCATTCATTACACCATTTGTTATGAAGATAAATGTAATAGCCTCCTATCAGTCATTTAATATCTTTTATTAAAGAGTATGAATGTAATATTGGATTAAAACCTAATTGTCCTCGTATATCAAAGCCACACTTTTATATCACAAATTTGAACTCCTGTTTGCCAACAAACACATCTGTTCTTTTGAACAAATTACCCATATCCATAAATTATTTTTCTTAAACTATAATAATATCCAAGTCCATATCCAAATCTATCAACTGCAGAAAAGTATTGCAAAAACTAGAGATGAGTGTATGCACCATGTTTTGCACCATGCTGCTTGCTTGTGTTATACCTTGTAATGCCTATTCAAATGCTTGATCCTGGAGTTTGTTTTACAAAGGGCAATCCCACTAAAGGGCAATTCCACCATTTCTGACATTTAATTCCATTTTGGAATTGATAGAAATAAATAAATATCTCCGTCCATTATTTGATAGTGTGTCTGCTATTGTCTAGAATAGATCATTGGCTTTAACACCTTTAAAAACTGCAAGGCTCACAATACCTGATGAAAACATTTTCCTAAACATTTGGATGACCCTTTACTGAAGACTTGCCCCACTTCCACCTCTTATCCCACCTCTTATCCCACCTCTAACCCCACCTCTAGGCTGCGTTAAGAGAATAAAGACATTAGACATGCTATATCAAAAAAAATAAATTATTCTATAACGGGAAAAGCTGAATTGAATGTTGGGTAATACTGTTCTGGATGTTGTCACCTGCATTCCTAGTAGACATGAAGCAGCCCATCCACAAAGGGAACAATTCCCCAAAGACTAATGGCAAAGCAGAATAACCATGGCCATAATGAGGAGTCTTCTCAGAGGCAGGATTATAGTACAGTAGAGCAACAAAAGAGGTCACCATGACATTTACACCAAAAAACAAACAACAAAAACACTTAAGTTGCACTATGGTGAGATGAATGTGGACCAAATGGCTGCTAATTATCTTAATAATGGAAAGAAGACTATCAAGGTAAAAAGTTATATTGGATTTGCAAAACTGATGGTTGTGCCTGAAAAAAGAAGACTTAGTAAAACAACTCAGTCACCATAAAATAAGATAGAATTAAACAAATGTAAATGATCCAGAAGGGACATTGGGTCATTGCTGCAGGAAAGAGATATTTTTGCCAAAGCCTGCAATGCAAACGGTCGACTTGGCCTGTTCATCAAATTGGATTATTATTTATAAACATTACATTTCTGGTATTTCCAATATAGTTTTGAGATCACTTTGAAGAAGGCCATAACTGAAAATAATTGCACTGTACCGCAACTGCACTTAATTGATTTAAAACAGGGATGCCCATTTGGCAGCCAGTGGGCCACATCTGGCTTCCACACCCTTTAAATCTGACCACCAGATCAATTTCTCAGTTTTATGTGCCAGCGCCAGTCAGTTCAAACCTTAATCTTAAGAACCTTATAACTGCACTATATGCATCTATATGGTGAGGCTGGATGAAGTTTTTCCTGTATGATATAAGTTGCTGGAGCTCTTAGAATTGACCTGCAGTTGCCTTGGCCAAACTCCACTAAACGGTCTGTTTGGTTTAACTCTGACCTTGAGCAAGGTCACAAACAAACATGTCCAACTTTGGGATATTTTCAGGATTGAACAGCAGCTGAAGCAGGCTTAGTAGAACCATGTGGTCATCAGGGAGGTGTTTTGGGGCCACCAGTATTTATTTTGAAAAGTCATAATCATAATAATAATCCAAGATGTGTTTAGGGTGCAAAGATACATTTAAGAGTTTAAAAATGAAAGCAGAACATTTTGACCACCTGCTTTGCTGCATTCAGTGTCCAATTACAGAGCTTCTCTCTGTCAGGTGAATGTTTAATACTTCAAATAAAATGCCTGAATACAGATTGCACATGTCAAATGAATGCAACTCTTCTCAGGTTTCATATTTTGTTTATTACAGGCATATAACATATTGTTTTACTTTGTCTCAGACTACGGTGTGGTATGCTCATACACCAACTCCTTCTGGCCATCTAGCAGTTTTTGCACCTCATCAGTAGCTGCTAGCTAATTGAAATGGCTCTTAAGGATGAATGGAAAGCTTTGTTTGCACTGATGAAGGAAACATGGTTGAAAATTGTTACATTCCATTAAAAACAGTGTTTTTTGTTTTTTTAGGTAGAATTCCTGATTTATGGCAGCACTTTTCCTGAAACTTACCCAGTTATCTAACACATAAAAACGTTGAGTAAATTTATTATGGAGGTTAAATAATGAATATTAAACCTTCATTATGATCATTTTGAGTTGGACATAATGAATAGTTTTTATGCCACTACAAATAAAAGTTTAGAAAATGATCATCTGTATGAAGTTTTGGGGAATTTCAACTTCACATTTTAAAATACAGCAATCCTTTTCAATTAGGCCTACCAAATTGTGTCTGATATTAACTTAAAACAGTTGTTTTCCAATGTTATTCTTCAGATTATTGGTCAACAGGTTAATATCAGTCAGTTGACAAGCATGTTGGTGCACATTAATATGTACCATGTATATCTTGGTGTCTAAATCGGCTATATAACTACATGTAAAACCCCCTCACGCATTTAATATCTTACTGATGCAGATTATTTTACAACCTCTTCAATCGTTAATTATACAATTAAAGAGAGAATTAATTAAAGCTCTAAAGCACCGATGCACTTTTCTTGGGATATAGCGGAATTCAGGGTCCGAAGTTTGCAGTTTTGTTGGCCTCTCCATAAAATCCCACGCAGGATGAAAAGTGAGAATGTGGTTTTTCATCGCCCTATTACTCTTCAGAATATGTTAATAAAAGAGCTGCAATTTCAAATTACATTTGGTTTGTGTTTAAGTGTCTTTTATAGAATGATTCACCGACAAAAACAACTTTTATCTTAACATGCTTAGGTTTTTAAACTCACCAATTAAATCAATAAACTTGCGTACAAAGTTTGAAAGTTTAATTAGAATTCTCACTCTTTTTTATTTTTTTAGGTTATCTAACTCAACATTGGATTAATTTTAGCCCATCTTTCATTTAAGTATTTTTGAGGATTGAAGATAAATATGTTTCAAACATAATTTGTATTATTATTAAAAAGATATAGAGGATATCTGTGCTATAGACCTAATTTCATACAGATCAATTTGTGCTGATAAAAGCGAGCGATATCACTGGACTGGCCAAAGGCTCGAGTGTTTGAAATATAATCATGTTTGACAACATAGGTTTTGTGTGCTACAGCTGGGTGCGATTGAAGGGCATCGTTGAGTTCAGTCTGAGCTCATGGAATTCATTCAGACAACAACAGAACAAACCAAATCAAAAATACGCTATGTGTATGTGGGTGTGAGCGAGAGAGAGAGAGCGAGAGAGAGAGCGAGAGAGAGAGAGAGAGAGAGAGAGAGAGAGAGAGAGAGAGAGAGATGATTAAGAGCAGCATGTCTGCCAAGTTCTATAGCGCAGTGCATTAATAGTTGGAATTAAAACAAGGTTACTTTTAATAGTTTATATGGATTCCTTATCAGGATCCCTTACCTAGTTGTCAGTAACTGGAATCCGCGCTCGACAGGTTGATAAGGTTGTTGGCAATTAAGTTTTCTAAGAGTTTGAGTGGCTCGCAAGTTGAATGTAGGTTTGGATTTCTTCAGCATAGACTCTGATTTGGATCCCGATTATGCAAACGGATACTGTTTTGGTTTACGAGCGAGGTGAGAGAGGTGAGGGGTGTCCTCTCCTGAGCTCACCCAGCTCTGTCTGAGCACAGTGACTTTGAACTTGAACTTCGACTTCCTCCATATCTTCATATGAGTCGGCTAATCCACCGGAAGGTTTATGCGTGGGCTATATAGCCCGTGCACGTGAATATACAACCTATTGATTCTGGTCCATGAATCAATCTTGTAATTTCATCAAAGTAAGAGTCCGTTCAGGCTATCCATGTGCAGGAATGCGCAAAAAATCAAGAGCAGGATGAGTTTTGATTCATCGATTTAAAAGTGTGTTATTTTACTCCCCATGCAGGACGAGTAGGCTACACTAGAAGCTCCATGATGTAATTCCATCTTTAACTTCATCTCTGTAGTTGTTCTGTTTCCCCCCTGTTTTGCACTGTTTCCCCCTCTGTTTTTATTTCAGACAGCTGTACAGCTGTTTGCGATAAGACATGTAGGCTTTTAAATATGGACGAAATGAGTTTCATTCTTGAACAAATAAAGGCTTTAAGCCATAAGCTGTTCAGACTATCGGACAACCAACAGAGCTTATCGCCTGTCAGATGCACATTACGCACGCCAGGGATCTTGGCTGTGGGAAAGGAGTAGGCCTGTAGGCTACGAGCTCGGCCTATCTAGAATAGGTCATGTTATTTTCAAATCCAACATTAGAGTCATAGTTGGCCTTTTATTTATTTTCTAATTATTTTTTAATCACAAGTGAATATTTTACAGTGCAATACGTGACCTAGGCCTATTTCTAAATACCTGTTCAATAAAAGTCTTGAATAGTTCACACTGAAACAGGAATGATACTGATTACATTTGCATTTCTCGTTCTTATAGCCTAAGCTTGAGTAAATGAATTCTCATTGAATATTACATAACTTTACCCTACATGACTGAATGTATGTTTGTGCGTGCATAAATGTGCACTTCGACATGTGACATGTATCTGTAGACTATGCCGACAGTTGTGTAATATGATAGAAAGGAGTTGCTTATGGCTTTGTTTGGCTGCAGGCAGGCGCACTGGAAAAGCCTCAGATCGGATCACGTTGCACGCACCAGCATTTCTTTGAAACATTTCAAATAATCCCCCAACTGACTGTTGGTGGTTCTTTAAGGCTGCTAGGAAAGTAGTTAATATGATCTTTTTTGTGTTATAATATCCCAAATAAGACAATATATCACTATAGAGCTATATATCACAGTTATCAGCTCATCCATAAGGAAGGACAAATAATGTGCGTGGTATTTAGCAACAGCTATAGCAATACTGAGTAAAGACTATGCTCCCTTCTTCCACTTTTCCACATCAACCTTCATTTCTCTAACAGAGGAAAACCTACGTGCTAGCCATTTCTGACCGACCTTGACCTTAATAAAGTAAAAATGCTGTGTTGAAATTTGCATTCCTTTGTTTTACCTCCCCTGCACAAAACTACACGGAAAAGCCACATTGCCGCACGCTTGTGTTTTAATGCACATTGCTAAAAATAATTTGGCTCTGCGAAGTCCACACAGGCACATAACTGCTGGAATGGGTTATGATTCACTACATAGGCTAAGTAATACATAAATAATGCTTGTCAGCTTAATCTTCATGTGTTTGCTTTGCTAAATGCTTTTACGCGTTTTGGAGACGGATGTGTAGCTGTGGCTGTGGTCCGTTATGTTCTCTATACTGCAGACTGCAGCCCTGCACACTTCCCACAGCTGAACACAGCCTCTACTTAAACAATTGGAATCAATGAGGAGGTGCGTTTAAAACTTGATTTGCTTTCTTGGTGGAACTTATAGAGAATAGAGAGTGTGGCTTCCTTTGCATCCATTTCACTTTATAATCCCACCATCACCACCAGGTAGTCAACAAGCAGGTGCAGACGGCTTTTTCCATTCAAGCAGTTCTTCCGAACCAACAACCCAAGAATGTGTTGACTTTAATCTCGCCAACATACAGTCACTGTTGGCCTACGTCATCCTGGATGAGGAAGCTTTGTCCTTAAAATCTCTTTCTGTCCATCTCCCGGGTCTTTAATTGGCGTCCTAAAGCAAAGTGGGCATCACGGAGGAGTTGACATAAATAAACGGTGCGTCTACCAAAACGATAATGTAGTTTGGTCCATGTGTTTTATGATAATGAAAATAAAAGAAACGAAGGGTTTCACTCCAAAACGCTGTATTTTGGAAAAATCTTGCCTCCTAAATTCCATCAGTCAATATTTCAAAATCACAGATGATTCTATCCTCAAAAACGTAACTGTTTTGCAAGCAAAGGTCTTAAGATGACTCCTAACTTGAATAGTCATCCAACCCATCATGAACTTTATACCGGCCATTATTTTTTTAGAGGAGGTGTCAATGTTTTCAGAGGGTAGATAAACTCTTCAAATAGCCTATAGGTCTACATCTTGTAGCTTTGCGTATGTTTTATGATAATATAAAGGAAGAAATGTAGCCTACATTTTGTAGTTTAGTGCATATGCTTTATGGTAATGTAAAAGGAGAAATGTACATGCTGTAGTCCATATGTTTTATGACAATGTAAAGAAATGTACATCTTTTAGTTTAGTCCATATGTTCCTTGATAATGTAATGTATGGCTTGTAGGCCACATTTCATCAAGGAGAGCTGTAACGTTGCCACTGGCAGTAATAGTCAAGAGGGACAGAGTTGGATCACAGGTTTGATAAGAACTAATTTAGTGTTAGAGTATAAGCAAGCCTTTCTTGGCGACTATTCCGCACATTTGAAATGTGGCTTGACTTGAATGCAACTTCTATGTTGCAAAATTTGCCGAACATTTTATGTGATTTTAAGCACATATTAGGCTATAGCTACGTTTGCGCAGCATCACCTTCCAGAAATCATTGAAAGATTGATTTAGTTGATCAATTGATCTACTTTGCCCACCGGTTATTTGCGCTGAGCAGTAGCCCGCTCCCCAACAGCAATACTTAGCAGTATTGGCATTTTGTCAATAGAGGATAAAGCAGTGCGTTAAGCTCAGGAACATTAATAGCATGCGTTGACACAGTAGAAGGCTCTGTAAGCATTTTGACACATTTTGCTAGAGGCCTATCGGACTGCGTGAACATTTTGAAAGCTGGTAAGTTATAGGTGTTACAGGCTGTCACAGTCCAATGAAATCAAGTGACGTGATATTCGCCCACAAGCCTCAATTTAGGAAGATAGGCTACCCTAATGTAAAAAAAAGAAAAAGAAATCTTTGGTTAAATCATTTGGTACAGATTCCAAAGCAATGCAGTCATATCGCCTAGTCTCTCTCTGTAGATATAGCCCAGCTTATTATATAAGAACCTAAAACAACTTCATAAAAGGAAACTTGTTAAATGGTGTATAGAAATGTCTTTGCCACATATAGGCGCCATAGAGATTAAGTGTTGTTTCCAACTTTGATAAGATGATGTAGACGTAGCCTAATTTAGGCGTGCTATTTTTGATGATCGCATTTAACATGTAGATATAATGCCTACTGGTGATTTCTATTTTGCAATCTATGTTTTCCGGAATATATTTCCTAATCAGATATTTAGACTCTGAGAGGTCCCTGTGTCGGACAATGTTTGAAACGTAAAACATCATTATCAAGTGAACATGAGCTTGTTTTATCCCACTGTGCTATAGCAGTTTATTATGTGAAATATACCTAAAAGCTAAAAGCGGGGCTGTATATTGTTTAAGAGACGCAGTGAGGTGATTAACGCGCCTGGCTTTGTTTGGCTGTCTGGACGGACGGACGGAGCGACCGCCTCTTTTACCTTGAACTTGGACTTCCGACGGGACGGGACGCGTCCCACTGTGGATTTGTTTTGTCTGCTTTCTCTTCGTTTATCCACAGCACTCCCGCACCAAAATAAGAACTCACTCCCGTGCCTCTTATTTTTTACAACAATAAAAACGAGTTTGACCAGTTTTTGGGGAAAAAGAAGCAATTTGGGAGATGGTCTCACACTAATAGTCTGCAGGCATGCGATAGGCCTGGGCCCACAGCTTTTAATGAGAAGCCGCTTGATAAAATGTTGGTAGCCTAACGGTACCTCCCAGTAAACTATTCCGTTTTCTGCCCAAATGTTTCTTTATAAAATCTTCCTATACGGAGCCTGCTGCTTCAGTGTTTGTGTCATGCCATGCATCAGAAACTTTGTCATATTTAGGATACGAAATGTGTTTTGTTGGCTAAAACTGTGCCACTATTTTGAACATTTAATTAATATGGAATTACAAATAGTTTTTGTATGAGTTGATATCGCCTATTGCCTAGGCCTGTTTGTCAAATTATACATTAGGCTTATATATATTGTTGATTTTTTAGGCTAAAATCCGTGGCCGTGCTTAATTACACGTTTTTCCTCATTAATTTAATTTCAGTTCCCACCTCTTCTCTAGGCTAAATTGTAAAATAAATGTGATATTGCGTAGGCCTAAATAGGATCACGGGTAAAGATGTTTTATCCTCAACTAGAAAAATAAAGAGTCAGAATCCCGTGGCTTAGCTGTAATTGATCAGCACTGATTAATTAGGCCTAACCACGACAATTTGAATGAAAATAATAAAGGCTTGCCTATATGCCCACACTCAGGCTGGGCCGGGCCGCCGGGCTGCCCTGCGCGCTGTCCCGCGGTGCTCAGACCTCTAGGTGTGGCCCCGCCTGGCCGGGCTTTA
>OMOV01104241.1:0-17877 GCA_900312565.1 Beryx splendens | reverse complement strand
CCGCACGTGTTAGGATGGTGGGGAGATGGTGACAGTAAATATGGGAAAAGAGGAGAAAAAGGGGGGAGGGGTTGGGGGGGGGGGGGGGGGGGTTGTGGGGTGGTCATAGATTTGGCTCATAGGAGCTGACAGTGCAAATTGTGGTTTTAATAGCGGGAGGTTTACACATTCTACAGAGAGGCCCTAATGGCCAGGCCTGTGCTTAGCGTAAAGGGAGAAAAATGGCCCTGCGCTATTAAAATGAAACTTGAGAAGGTCCTCGCTCTTGGTTTGGTGTTTTCTTTTTTTTCCCAGTCGAACTCTGTCTCTCCATCACTCATTTTGATCCCCTTCTGTCCATTTCCTGCTCAGGGTCTCACTTAAGTTTGCCCACACACCCTCACAACGTAGCGGTTCACAAAGTGATCCTGTGCACTGACCCCGTGTGTGGCAGGCGGACTCATTTATGCCGAAAACCGAGGACCTGACTGGCTCACTTATGAGGACGGGGAATGAGGAGACAGTATGAGCTGCTACAGCAGATAATATGCTGAGGATAATCTCTGCATTGCACTTAATGAGAATATATGAAGAGAGATTGAAAACAGGATTTGAAACAGGAAAATTCTTCTGTATGTGTGCGTGTGCGTGTGTGTGCGTGCGTGCGTGCGTGTGTGAGTGTCTACAACATTCTCTGACCGTCTAAGGCCATACTATAAACTGTCGGAGAAGTGCACACTAGCTACTGTACATACACCAAAGCCGTAATATCAAAGCATCATTATTTCTTACACACAAAAGCACAAGGCAGCAATGGTAGATATTACCCATATGCTTATGTTAATGGCTGCTCAGCGCCTGCAGGTCGGCCTGCAACAAAAGGGCCTCATTTACTCTCCAAGGGATACTATTCTTGTTGAGCCAGGCTAGTAAAAAAGATGCAGAGGGAAAGTGTGTATCAAAGGCATAGGAGGACCCCTTCATTCTATATTGCTATCACAGCAGCATATTAGCATCTAAACAAAGGAAGCAGAATCCCCTGCAGCGCTGCAGCGTTTCAAGTGGTCACTCACAGCCTTTATTTATTTCTCAATCCGACACATTTTATGCTGAGTAGCAGGATTCAGCACTACCCCCTCCAAAAAAAATCCTCTTGTGTCTTCAGCACAAAAGTGTTAAAGTTGCTGCTTCTTCTCTTTTCTCTCTCTCTCTCTCTCTCTCTCTCTCTCTCTCTTTTGTTTGACTTTATCAGGGAGATATGACAGCTGTCATCGCTCCTCAGCAGGCCTCAGATCTGCATTTCAAGGTTTGCAGGTTCACCGATTCACCAGGTTCTGCTTGGGTAGACAACATAGGCAGCTCATCTGAAACCCACCTTCTGATGAGTCCCTCTCATAGACAATAGGTCACACATACATGCACAGCATCGACCAAAACAAGAGAGACCTTACAAACATTCGTGGCATCTTAGTTAACGCTAAGTATTCTGCTATGAGTGGTTCTCATTATTGACAATACAGTTTCTACAACATTCCCTTTTAGGGTAATAGCAACAATGTTATAGCAGTGCTATATATTAGGATCTTCTCTACAGTTATCCTATCCATTGAAATCATAAATAAATATGTGATAGCATTACTTGATCACTCTTATCTCCTTGTGAGACCCGGTGCATGCAGTGTAAATCGGCAGTGATGGATGGATGTTATGATACTTGAAGCGCTCAAAACCATAAAAAAAAGGCATTTAAATGATAATAAAACAATGTAAAAACATGATTGTTAGTCATGTATAAGAAATTGTATTTTGGAGGAAACGTATCGCGGTATTGCAAATATGTGTTGTTCATACCCCTGTGGGCTATGCAGGGGAACGCAAAAGAATTAAAGAGAGGGTGGTAAGCCAGGGGCAGGGGGAAGGGGTCAGAGTCAGGGAGCAGAACAGAGGCTCTTTTTGAACCGTGTTGCTGATCTAAGAGCATCAACTACCAGGATGAGGAGGAGGGATGGGGAGGAGAGGGGTGGGGTGGTTAGGGGTGTGGTTGATATGTTTTATCCTCATCAGTCTGCTCCCCGGAGGATTTGATGGGCATTTGTTTCTCACCAGCCCTATAAACATGATTACTGGCATATTCGGCACGTTAGGCCTACTGGTCTCTGAGACGCCGTGATGCAAAGCTCCTGTCCTAAATACTGGTGTCTGTCATCCTGGATAATTGCCATCCACTCCAGCACAATACCCTCACAATAACAAGGTAGAGCACACTAACCATGCTTGCATTCAACCTTTCAATGCTTGTTGCTCACATTCAAAGACTGACACCTATTAGAAACAAGTGCAGTCAATCATTTTCACAGAAAAGGCTTTTTTTCCTTTTCAGGGATAAAATTTCTGGGTTATTGAGAGAGCAATCAGGAGCAGACAAGATTCCACACGTCTGTTAGAGTACTGACAGGCGGACTAGTTTGTTTTCGACCCTGACTCTCCTCTAATGCTGTGACTGTCAGAATTGAAATGCCCTTTATGGCAAATGTTTGACTGGTCAGCTGCATGGCGACCTGCCTCACAGCTCCCGCTGAACACTGGATGCACAACATGCTAAGACTTACCCCACAATTTTGAAGATCTGACTTTGACAGCACATTCAAAAGGATCAATAATAACCTGTCAGGAGACAGCAACCGTTCCCTCTCATTCAGTGTTAAAGGTGAGTTCCTACTGTACCTGTCTGATGAGTGGCAAGTGGATAGATGGGAGAGGAGAACGGAGGAAAGTTGCTAATGTGCCTGGCTGGGAACAGTGGGAAACAGTTGGAGAATGCCATTTCCACCGCATTGCTGTTTTTATTTTTTTCACAAAACTCACAAAAAAAATAAAAACATATGCCCTCTGTGGTTATTTTGTGAGTTGAATCTGTTGTCCAGGCATAAACATGTTCACCCACACACACAGTGTTTGATGGATGTCACCATTGTCTTTAGGTTGGTGGAGGACCTCTGGGCACGGCAGGCCTGTGCATATGTAACCAGGCTAATTTACACAACGCTCCCAGCAAGCTTTACTCCATAATTCACAGGCTTGGTTTGTTTGAACCCTCTTTCTCCCCATCAGAGAGTGCTAGGTCTGGGCTGTGCACAAGTTCAACTCCCAGGCTCGTCTGGATAGCTGCAGGCCCAGTCGGAGACAGATAATAGACAAAAGGTACAAAGGCGCACATATCTCAATACATGCATGAGAGGAAAGTGCAGGGTCGTTATGGGTAGTCTGAGAAGGCCCCGGTCCCATCCCTTTCTCTGATGTGAGTGTTAAGGGTGACATGTCATTGTCCTCGCGTTCGGCCTAAAGCGAAGCCCTTTTTATTATCATCTCTGAATGCATAAACACTACTCGTCTGGACCTCACAACAGAGGATGGGGCAATTAGAGACAAAACACCAGGACATCTTGAAATCCTTTTTAAATAACTTTTTCGTTCATTTCTTTCTTTTCTTTTCAGTCCATTTTTTTAAGTACATCTGAAACATTCAATTTTTTTAAAGACGTCTCAAAAATATAAGTTTGAATATCTTCATGGAACTAATGGATGGATGGATTATAATGATCCTCAAAGGATTCGTTTTGATGGCACTAACATGCTGAAATGCATTTAAATTAAACTCTTTCAATTAAAGCTAAATGTAGGATTTTAGGTTGCTGCTAAACGACATCTTGGAGCAAAACAACCAACAGACATGAAAAGTGTTTATTTGCTCTCTCAACTACAAATGGGAGCGTAACATTGGGAAGATCTTGACATGATATTCCAGACTAAAAGCAAAACTCAAATTTCAGATCATCTGTACCACTTTGGCGAGCCTTCAAAACAAACTTCACTGCCGCCAAATCTCAGAAATGTTACCACGGTTCCTCTGTTCCTCTGTGAGAGTGTGATGACGAGCCGTTCTCCCAGTTCACAGCGCTAATGGTGTCTGTGGAAGGCATGCAGCACGGAGTTCCAGGCTGGCAGGGACGCGCTTAGAGCGGTACACTTGTCACAGCCCATCATATGAGCACTCCTCTGAACTGCAGCCGTGAATAATTTCTTCAAGATCCAAAAGTCTTTTTTTTTTTTTTTTTTAACACTATCTTTACAGAACCAACCACCAAGTCCTTGTAACTATTTCAACACTTGCAGTGGAGAAAGCAAAGAGATGGAATGCAGTAATAGTCTCTCTTTGTTTAACTGAAGAAAGTTTGCAAAACTGGGCTCAGAACTTGACATTAAAAGAAGAGCTTATGTGAGCAGTCAGGCAGAAAGAGAGTCAGGGTGGCAGTGCTCTGAAAGGGATTGTGGGTAGGAGCTTATCTAATTGTAAACGAGCGCAGCAAGTGTGTGGACGCTCATCATGTACTTGTCAAAACATGGCTGCCCGTGATTTTGTTCTGCTGTGGTTCTGCTGCTTGCTAGATATTTTGTTTACATTGAAACTGGGCTTTTATTATTCCCGTTTGAAAATGTGATTGTGGCAATTACTATCAGATAGGTACAGCTGGAGAGACAGCAAAAAGAAAACATTACAATTATTGCCTCACTCTTGAGCCTTACTTTCAGTCTTTGTGCATCATCTTCGAACCAAGATTCACTTTTCCTATTGTGACCTCGGACACATACTGCAAGAACTTAACTGCTCTGGTGTGTTTACCAAATCTGGTAGTTTCAGATCTATGGTAAAGATGAGTGAGGATGTTGCTGTTAACAGTGTCATCATACTATGAAGCGAGGAATCTCTGTCTGTCAGTGTGTGTATGTCTGTGTGTCCTCCGCATATCTCGCCAACCGTTCGTCCGATCGACTTCACACTTGGCCGGTGTGTTGCTGGGTACCCGAGGACGTGCGGTGTCGGATTTGGTGCAATTTGGACACGTGTCATGTTCAATATTAATAAACAAGCGAACAACGCTCTGTGCAGCAGCGGGGCGAACGGGCACCGCACTAGTTCATACAATGTGCTGAAGAAAAATACCGCTATTTTGAATTTAATTTCTTGGGTCATTTTTTTCATCGCAGCAACACTGTACTCGTTATCTACAGACCATTTTCTATCGCAGGATTCGCAGTTGTGATTTTGAACAAGATCCCGTTAATTGAAAGGTCAACAAACTGGAGCCAACCTCAGCAGTGTTGACAGATCGCACACCTGCCGTACCTGCTGATCGCACTGACTCAAATGCTCCTTATCCGGGAAATCTTTAACAAATTATAAGCCCGAAAAGAACAAGGAAGCTATTTCCCGTGAGAAAGAGAATGTCTTTCAATAGGGTATTTGATGGGAGTTTCAAATTCGAATTGGATCCTGTGGGCAGTGGAAAATAATGTGACTTTTAATTATGCATCTCATGGGACGCTGTATGCCTTGAACAACCAGACGGGCCCGAAATAGTAGAGAAATGGTGGCAATGCACCAAAAACACTGAGTAACACAGGTATTTTCCTTGAAGGGCCTCTGCTGATGAGAGAGGAGGGAGGAATGTGTCCATGGAGGGGAGTGAGAGAGCAGGCAGATGGGCACAAGCGGAGTGGTACCGGGTTCATGTTGCACTTGATTTCAGGCCGGTGGGAGGGAAGCGAGAGCTTAGAGCAAGCTCCCTCACACAGATGTTCACAAGCTGCTGTCGGGAGAACATCAACATCTCAAAGAAGACACTCTGTCCAGGAGGAACGGAGGGAAGGTCTGAGAGCGCTAATACCTAATACATCTGAAGGAGACACATCCCCACCGGCTAAGAGTGTAATGACCTGCATGCCTAAATGCTGCGTTCACTGGCACATCCTCGCTCACCAGGTGCCATTGGTTACACTGGGGTCAAAGATGAAGGAAGGAAGAGGCAGTTTTGTTTTTCAGTAACAGCCTGAAACTGCTGATGGACGCACTTCCTAAGTCTTAGCATCCAGACACGCAAGCTGGAACAAATGGTGTGATTGTATGCTAATGTTCTTGCTTGTGGCCATGCATTATCCGCTCAACAGAGCAAAAGATTAAAAACAACCTCCATTCACTTGTGTTTTGAAGAAAAAAGTATTTGTTTGACAGCATTTTACACTTCTCTTTTAATGCCACAAGGCATTAATGTCAAGTAATGAGTCAGACTAATCCTTCATTGGTTTCTGTGGCTTTGAGCATTAAAACTTGATGCGTCTCCCCACTTCCCTGTAAACGCCTGTGGACCTCTTAATGTGCACGCCAAATGCCCTGCTGGGTTGGATTGGCCGTAATGGATTTGGTCCAACGACAGATATCCAACACTCGTA
Organism: Beryx splendens; assembly: GCA_900312565.1. Classification (NCBI taxonomy): domain Eukaryota; kingdom Metazoa; phylum Chordata; class Actinopteri; order Beryciformes; family Berycidae; genus Beryx; species Beryx splendens. Next base: position 11,610 of record OMOV01104241.1, on the reverse strand, counting down.
AATTGATTTGATCTCTGAGGACACAGAGCGAGAGATGATATTTACAATTGAGACATCAATGAAACATGGACCACAACAGAGGAGACGGAGAAAGTCAATCCCACTGAAACAAACAGCTAAATTGGCGCAGGAAAGATCAAACGTGTTATCAAGTGACTAGTTATTATTAACTAGTATCTCCGAGACAGTTTTATTTGTTGTGAGAGTCTATAGATGTGCATAATTATTTCAATAAACCCTGACTAGTTCAAATCCCAAAGCACTTCACTAGGGTTAATATGAAGTATAGTCTCTATTTACTTTAGAAATGGTTGTTACTGGTGCAATTACACTTTGCTTGCTACAGCTTGTATACATAAATATTATTATTCTTATCATTGTCAATATTATTATCAGCATTATTTAGGGTTAAAGGTCTGTAATCTATCACAGGGTCTATTTTTAAAATCAGTCACTCAGCCAGGCAGAGTCAGATTGCTCATAAATTCAGCATCGAATAAAGTGATCAGATTACATTAAATGCATTTTTTGTATCCGCAGCCCTCTGCCATAAATTAAAACCATCTGAAAGCGTCTGGAGTGCATTTCATTTTGCCTTGATTCATGTGCTGTAATATAACCCCTCTCCGATTCCCCGTGTGGCACAGGACAGCGAGGCGAGTGAGCTGAGTGCGTCAGGAGATTAAAACCTAACCGCGAGATTGGACTCAGGATGTAGGCATCAGATAATATAGTAGAGATATAATGAAAGTGTAAACAAAAACCTGGCACAACGAGAGAAACGCCCGCTCATAAAATCTCCTTCCCTCTCTCACCCGTGTCTTCCTAACAAAAGAGATTCCGCAGGCCCGGCGCCCTGCAACTTATTAACAGTTGACTGAATTACATAGTTCAAATTTTAAACTGATCTGAGTTCTGTCCCCCTTTTCAAATGTTGGACATGTGTAGACGTCGATATGAGCACATGGTAGACGGGGAACGTTTTGTATGGCAGGAATACAATGAATGCACTCTTGGGGATCCACAAATCACAATTTAATCATGAAACTGACCCATGAATATATTGATAAAAAAGACATGATCAAAGATAAGACAATTAAATCACTTACATCAAAGTCTATGAGGACAGACTGTGATGTGCAAAGCCCTCGCTCTCTGCCAGCAGGCCCTCTCCTCTCTAGACTGGGTTTGCACCTTTGTGTCCTTGTGTGCCCGGCTGCCGTAGTGATAGATTGATCGTCGCTTTGACGTTGGGAGCGCCGCTGAGTGAGTCGCCAGCCGGACAGCTGTGTTGGCACAGACTGCGATCCAGGCTGCCAAGTCACAGAGCCTTTTTTACCCCCGCTGCTCCCTGAGCACTGCTCAGTGCTTACCGTCAGCCCCTTCACTGCCATGCTTCAATGACAAAACACACGTCAGGCTTTAACAGCTCACTTTGCACCGGCTTGGCAGGCCAGGTCCGGTCTTTGTGTTACTGGTTAGGTCACCGGCTAAGATGTATGCTAGGCCAATGTAGCGCACAAGATCATATTTAGTCTCTGAAGAGGCTGACGTGAATATTGTTGATATTAAAATATCAACAAATATCAGATATCAATGATATGATAACAAATATCAATGAACAGACTGACAAATTGAGTGGCTCTGATCAGTGCAAAAATCTATTTGATGAAATATGGAAGACTGTGTGACTTTGTTGACATTAATATCACTGTCCGTTATCAATTTATCTGACATTTTAACAATTTAATGCATGCAATGCATGTTAAAAATGTGGCTGGGAGATACATCATAGTGAGCTTGTGGTGAAATATTGCAGTCGGGTTTCGAAGACCTTGAATTGAGACGTGCTCTTAGTTACAGTAATTGAAGAAGTTAACATGAAAAATGTAGAGGGATGTAATATATGATTAGCATTTTGCTCTGGCACCAGACTGCATTAATAAGAGATGATGAAAAATCAATAGTAGTCATTACACCACTATGCAGGATAAAATATTAACTAGTTTGGAAACTGACCTGAAGAGATTTCTTTCCCTCCAGCAATGAAGGCTTGATATGGTTATTGGTAATAAACACCTACAGTGGTGCAAGTAGCTGGGGAAATATCATATTTACCAAAGACAGGGGGGAGATGAGTGGTTAACCTTGAATATAATTAGGCCGACCTGCTGTCCTAAAGGTTTTGTCAAACCAGCACAGGGAGATGAAGGTGCTTCTGCGTAGAGTCTTAGGTAATGCAATCCAGAGGAAATTCAGCTCATGCTTTTTGTATGCTTGTATTGATCCCAGACGCCAGATCTCAAAAAACATATCAAAAGTATCACGGCTTTGCGCAAACATCTGTCAGTGTCATATTGTATAGTATCACATGGATGAAGATACTTTGATCACTCCAAGCTACTTCGAGTGTGAATGCAAAATCTGTTCCTATGGCCTGTTATGATTGTCTATATGAAAAGCATAAGTCTGAAACAGGAAGCAGATGATGTCATTAACCAGATTCTCCATACATTGTTCCCCGTCGCACTGTAGTTATCCATCTACCGCTCCCCCGAGTCCGCCTCCCTCTATCTTTTGTGAATGGATTCCCAGCGGTAGGATCGACAAGGATTTCACAAACAATTTATCCTAAATTGCAGGAAAATTGGCTGCAGATCTTAGAGAGAGGACAGGGGGAAAAAGTAGAATGAGGTTAAGATGATCCACAGGGTATTTATTCACTAAGGCTCTCATGGTCGTTCCACAGGGTTCTCCCCTTTCAAAATAACCCGCAACCCCCCTTTTCAACCCCCGACAGCCCCCCTTTCATTCGCCGTTTCAAATGTATTAATGGGCCGGAACCTTCCTGGATGATCTTGGCCCTCTCCCTAATGAAAACGCTCTGCGGCTGGGTCCCAGCGCAGTAATCAGGCCCTGGCCTCCAGAGCACCGGGGCCTGCAGCGTGCGGAGCAGGAAGAGCCCCAGTGTGACCCCACACTGTGTCCCTCAGTCACCCCGTGTTGCCCTGCGCCCTCTCTGGCCCGGGCCTCTTCTCCTCTAAAGCCCCCAGCGCCAGGGGCCACAAGCCTGGATCTCTACAGGATGACGAGGAGGAATCCAGTGGTTTGACGGACTGGAAACATCACCCTTCAACAAATTTACTGTTTATGTAAACCCAATGATGTGTAAAGCTCTGCAGTATAGCAGCTATGTTTCTTTTGTTGCAGGCAATTACGGATTGAAGAGAATCCCAAACATTTTGAATACGCTTTGATATACTGTAATGCGGTTATAGGCCATTTGCTGCAGCTCCCTCTCAGGAAGATAAGATACATCAGACAGTGTTTACTTTGACTTGAACTTGAATTAATCTGATCTCTATGAAGCAACGCTACTCTTAAATATTTCAAATAATTGCATCATCTTTGACTATGAAAGTTGAGTATATGTTCCCCTCTCGGTATCGCAGATGCATCATCGCACCAATACCCTCTGCTGCCATAAACACCAGCTGGCCACATACTGTAAACACCGAAATAAAAGCCATCTTCACTTTCTGCTCCGTGAGGTGTCATTTTGAAAGGCTGATGGAGACAAAACAGGAGCAGAAACCGTGTCTTGTGTGCTCTCTGTGTTTAGCCTGTCGGTAGCCGGCGAGCCTTTGTTTGGTCTGTTCTGACAGGTCTCCTGTAGCCTCCACTGTCTGTCCCCCCAGGCCCCAGCCTTCAGCCTCAAGGTAAGCCTGGCCAGATGTGGCGACCCAGGACCCTTTGCAGCTGCATGTGTAGCCGGGCACCAGAGTGATGGGGCAGTCGCCAGGATGCGCATCATCTGTTTTAACTTGTCTGTCTTCCCTGACAGACCCGCTGAGTGCTGTTTTCATTCCCCTTGGATAATATCTTTTACAGTTTCGCAAAACTGTCAGCGGACCTAAAGCGTTGAGCCCCACCTGCCTGTACTGTTGCCCATCACCCTAATCACAACCAGACATCCTCAAAGACGGGGCACTAAGGTGCTAACTACCCCACAGAGCTATGGCTAGCACACATTTGCTAGCTCACATTTTCCAACTGGGGCCTAATGGGCTGATTTTCTCAGATCGTTTTAGGGGGTTGAAGCTCATATGATTCCGCTATCCTTTTCTTTCTTTGAAAAAAAAAATAAAAAATACATTCCACTCTCAGATAAGTGTAACACTTTGGATCCCCCCCCAAGTAAACATGCAGCTTTTTCTATCTTGGACTTTGGAAAAAAATCTTTCAGACCAATTCCAACACCGAACATCATAGGTGTGTAATAATCTAATGGAGGGGTGATGTCACTCAAACTCAACAACATTAAAGTAAGGTAAACTCTGAGGGCCATTTTCTCAAATCATGAAAAACGGCCCTCTTCAGTTTATGTGGGACACATTTATGTGTGAGCACTTCTTCGGAGCAATTTATTTGAGAATAAAAGAAGAGTCAGCCTTCACATGTGTTAGTGGAGCGTGTGACAACTACACTATGGTCTGCATTTGTTTTTCTTGGGCACTTCCATTCTCTCTCTCTGACCTTGGGGGAACAAGGACCGGCGGGCAATTGTCTGGTGTCTCGAATAGTTAAGTCAGACATTTCGCTGCTCTACAAAGAACCACAGCCCCTTTAACTACTGAAGAAATTATGGGGAAAAGATAATGAAAGAAAATCTGTCAGATCTGAAGAAGTCTCAGCTTTTTAGTGTCAGTGCTCAGCCAGGCATAAAATGCTCCATTTAGACTGCTCTCCAGAAACAAAGCTCTCTGGCCCATCCTCACAGGTAATGATTGTCTGAGAATGTAGGGAGAGATTTCCATTTCATGCCAGCTTCCCCCCCCCCCTTTTCCACTACACAGCCAACCTTTTCCCCTCCAGCCCTCCCTCTTCTCCTCATATGAGACAGTAATGTTCAGCAGTTCAGCCCGGAGTTGAGAATCAAACTTGGCGAAAAGCAGCGGGAGATGAATCTCTTTAAGTCCCCTTGAACAACATAAAACAGCCTGGGCTTCCATTATTCAGGGGCCTGCGCTGCTTGTTTACAGTGGAGTGGGCCCGCTGCACCTGCACTCCGGATGGCCTGACAGCTTGATGGGCCCTTTAATGGTGATTCACTGGCCAGATCTATGGGGATAAAAATGGAATTCTGGGAGAGCAATCTAATAAGAAAATAAAGCGCTGAATGGTTGCCATGGCTGTTGGATGGGCTTGTTGGGCCATGTTCACTGGGCCATGCTGGCTGGAAATCAAATCCAAACTTTGATCTTGGGGCTTTATTACACGCTATCACTTCGGCTACGGGTCTCTTCAAATAGAGTGTCAAGGGTCAAGTAGATGGTACTTCAGTTTTACCTTTTAAAACTTGGGCCTTAACCTCGATGCTCCTCTGTAAACAGGATTTCAATCCCTAGACGTGACTGGACATTATCTGGACGTCTTTGGCAGTGCACTTTTACTGTGAACTGTATATTCTCTGCAGAGCTGGAATAAGACTTCTGGCCGGTGCCGGGCTATGAAAGTATTTCTGAGCCACAGTCCTTCACATGCCTTCTCCTAAACACAGCTTATTGGGTATACTGTTGCTGGACTTTGTATTGCATGTAGACTACAGTCAGCGGGATTGAGCCCACGTTGACATTTGAATTGTGGTGTAAAAATGGTGCAGTTAGAGAATGGCCACATCCGTTTTTCACTAAAAAATTAATAAATAATTTTTATTTTTTATTTTAATGGCTCATATCATATGGTAGCTCATATTGGCTGTCTATCTATTTACTATTTTGGTAACAGCAGCAGCTGATGATGAAAACTGTGTTGGTTCTGCCCTATTTAATTCACATTTCCTGATAGGATAGCATGACATGACTGGTGCTTTCTGGATCCTTACAATCTCGAATTTCGCTAATCGTCAGATAAATGATAGTGTGTTTGAAGTAAAAAAAAAAAAAGACTGCAAATATTGGACATCATGAGCACTGGCAAGGCAAATGGAGTTGAGAAGGTTCTCCAGCCTCTTGGGCCCTGAGGCTTCAGCCCATGTGATGAACCAACCTTGATTCTCGGAGTAACTAGAGGAATTAACTGCCTGAGCTCCAACAGCAACCTAGCCTGCTATTCCCAGCCTCTCCTCCGTGAGGTGTAATGTATCCAGAGGCAGTCCGGTCTGTATGATGTTCAACAGCATGTACCCATTAAAGGCAGCGCTTGGTGCGGTGCGCACACCCACATACACACACGCACATGCACACGCACGCGCACGCACACATACACACACACACACAAGCACACACATCCAGGGCTCTAACCCACAGTCTGCATTGATCCCCCCTGTCATATATCATTAATGAGGGTATTAAATCCATGTTTAGGAAGCAGAAGGCTGGCTTTAAGTGGGGTTTGCTGGAGCAGCTCATAACGCCAAAGACCCCCGCTGAAATCCCCCCCAAGGCAGGGCCACTCTCTCGCTCTCTTTGGCTGAGGAGAACATTAATGGAGTGATGTCATGGTAGCTCATATCACTGCTACTGTCCAGGGACAGAGAGAAAACTCAACTCTCTGACCCACAAACTGACCCTGGACCAGCTAGGGATGATGGACAGAAAGCCCCAAAAGTATCACTAAATATTTTATGCAGCAACATGCCACCAACTTTTGACACTTCAGCTTGAATATACTACCAAATGTCATTTAAAATATGAGAATTCATTGATTTACCTTGGTTGTCACTTGCCTTCACATGTGACATTGTAAGGAGCAAGTGAGGAGAGTATGGGTGTATCCTAATAGAATCCTTGTCATAATGTACACCAGCTGTATTGATCAGTCTAAAAATCTCCCCTATGCGCCTCACCCACGGGTTATCATAGCATCATTACCATCCGGAGTTTGGGGAGACGCTACGGTATGATACGGCAAATGGACTTGCTATTGATTTTGCATGTCAGAGAGGGAGAATGGCAGATGGAGAAGACGACGAAAGGTAACATCTGGAAGGGGACAGGGAGGAAGGGTGTGTGAAGGGCCTCGGCTGTTAGACGATACGGGAGGCCAGTCAAAATCAAGTGCTCTGTCGGAAAGGGGTTGACCGATTCAGTAGGACAAAACTTAAACCTGTGCTGTCCAAAGTACCAAAAATACGTGGAGATTTGTAAATTTCACATTCTTTTTACTTGTATTTCACATTATCGTTATCAATAACTACCAACATTATTAAAACAGATAAACGCTCCTTTTCTTTTCTCCTCTTTAAGCAAAGCGAAGGCTATATAGCACTTTCCACACACATTAGAAAACACCAACTTTGCTCTGACTAATCCCGTTATGAGAGTGAGTCTTTGCTTTGGAGTGTAGCTGAGGTGTTAATGTGATAAACAGCGTGAGAGTTGAAAAAATAAAATGGGGCAATCCTTCCTTTCAGGAAAGGGATATCCTGAGGCACGGCTATATAGACCTTAAGTGCTGACAAAGAAGATATTGTATTTTTCCAGTAATCCTTTTAAACACCGCAGGGCAGAGGCATGCAGTTCATTCCAGACTAATGCGGCGCTGTTAAATTTCATTAAAGAAAGACGGCTATTGTGATTTTATCATTCATATGTTTCAATCTGTAACTGCAGACAGGTTGATGGACCAAGGCGAATATTCATATTCCGTGCAGTTTTGCTAAAGGAAAATTCTGGAAAAATAAAATAACGACAACCATTTCTTTCAGAATCCGGTCATCCATGCATGCCAAAAGGGCGATATTTTTTCCTCCGTTCTTCCCACTGGCTTCGTTTGTTTTGTTCTGCTTGATTAGCCAAGAATGCTGGAAACTGTATGTATTGTTTCCGCGCCATGAGCAGTGTCTCAAATATTTGCTGTTCATTAAATACTTTAGCAGACAATCAAAATCCTTTCAGCACTCCCCATTACTGTGAATAGGCTTAGGGGGGAAATAATGTGCTGGGCATGCTGGTTTCGGAAAACATGTCAACAATTCGTCGTCAGCGGAGTTTCTCACTGTCAGGTAGAGCTTACTAGAGGCTACGATTAGTACGGATTTGTGTGATGCACCATAACCTTGACACTGAACTGTGAAACAGCTTCACGCAACATTCCAAAGCACCTGTCAATCAACTCACACCTACAAGGATAAATATCCATCTGCTCAGGTGTTGCTTTGAAAGAACTGGCATTATGAGTACTGTGTGACTGCTTTGGTTACATCAGGGAATACTACTGGGGGTGCATTTGCTGTATTTTCTGCTCTTACATCACAACTGACATCGTGGCGTGCAGAACTCAACGCTGCTGTCAAACTGACCCCCGGAACTGCCTATAGGGAGAGATTCTGGGTGTTGTGGTTGACTTTAACACATATCGAGAAAGAGTGAAGCATTAAATATCTAATACTCTCCTCCCTCTGGGTTTCACCTTCCTCGGTGTGGACCTTGAGAAGCTACAGCCAGCTGCATCGGATGTTGGCAGGGCCGCGTCCTCGTCGTGAGACCCTCCGACTAGACCGTCTTCTCGTTACCACCGCCACAGGTGGATCCTCAGTCTGCTCAGGGTCTGTTTTTCAAGCCCCGTCTGCTGCGAGAGCGCCATTAGCAAGCGAGCCATAGAGGTTATGTGAAACGCGAGGGGGGGAGGAAACACATTTTTCAATACATTAAATTTCGGGAAGCATCTTTCACAAATGTCTCCGTTATTAGTTGACCTGTGGGGAGGGGGTCGTATGAGTTTCACCCACCGTTCAAGGTAGGGTAAAAGTACTTCGGAAGGGCGTAGGTCAGAGAGCGCTGGCTTTCATAAAACTCTGACTTTAATTACGCTCGTGCCGCTTGCGCTTTGGTTGAATTCCGTGGTTGAGAGAATGTGTGCGTGTGTGGAAGAGAAACAAAAAGAGTACATTTTGTTCATCTCCACCTGGTAACAGCAACTGCACAAGTTGTTCTCCAGCGTTTGCAGCAGACAAACTGGATGCTGTTGACTACAGTAGCCAAGAGGGAAACAAAAAGGACATAAACCAATTAACAGCTAGTCGTCTGTTTGAATTTATAGCAGGTTTTTAAAGTGGACCTTTTCCCTGCCCAGAACTACACACATGCGATGTTTCACGGCTGAGAAATCCAGGAAGTCTGGCTGCTCTGCCAGGGGAAGCCGGGGGGGTCGTAAGGGCGTCCCGCTGAGAGGAAAGATGGGCCGAGGTGTGGCGGAGTGGTCAGAGCACCTCACAGGGGAGCAGAGAGGATTTCACACCAGTTGTGGCCAATTGTTTAGTCTCATCCTCAAATTTATCACTGGTTATTAACAACTCCACCTTAACACAGGCAGGAGTAAGAGAGTAAAAGACAGACCCACGCCATACAGTACAACGCTGAAAATAGACAATTAATGCTGATTATGTTCAAAAGCAATGTTATAACTGTCTGGAATGGACTAAAATACGCTTTTTTTTTAAACCACTGAAGGGGGTTTGTGTTGTCATGGGGCTAACACTCACAGGATTAATACCCCGGCCTCGCCTCCCACCATTCCTCTTGGATTAAGGCTTTGGCAGGCGGCGGAGCTGTCAGTCACCGGCATGTCTGGACTCATCATCCACTAATCATCAGAGTTTATAAAAGTCCCTCAGTTCTGACAGGTCGGGATGACTGATACCTCACAGCGGCAAGGCCCCTCTGTCTCAACATGCACTTTAGATCCCGTCAGAAGCCTCCCTATCAAAACAGGATGAAATGGCCACACTCCTATCGCTGAGTGTTTGGAAATAATTCCCCCATGGGCAGATTAATGAGTATTTTTTTTTTCCTGGTTTCTGCCTTGATGGGAATCACCATGTAGACTTTGACAAAGGTTGGCATTCTCTTTGACGCCTCTTCGTGGTGCTGGGTGCCATCGGGGCCCTGGAGGGCGGGAGATGAGTGGCATGGCGAGGTACACACATGCCTGCTGGTCTGATGTAAGGGCAGTGTTTATGCGACATCATAAATATGCATGTTGCTTCGTGTTATACAGGGGCATTTACGACAGTGGAGTGACAGTGTTTTTCATTTTCAGAGGTCATTTACCTGTCATCCTCTGTGACAGCAGGGGACGAACAAGGCAGAAGACACCCAGGCTTCACGTCTAGTGGATGGGATCATTTTAAAGGCTTAGAATGGCTGAGGGTGTCTAAGAACTGTATTCATGAAATTAGTTCTTGGCACTTCACACACTGTGAATACTATTACAAGTAACTTTTCTAACTTTGATGGTAGGATTAGATAGAGATTTTATAGGACAATGGTAAAGTTTTAAAATATGGCGTACACGCACACATGCTCACACAGACACACACACACACACACACACACACACACGCACAGAGGTCTATTAGCACTATTACTTCACAAAAACCGGCCCCTCTGGGAGATCCCCTGGATGGGAACACTATGCCTGGAACACTTTGCGTCGGGAACATGTGAAAGGGAATGTTTCAGATGTGGTGACCACAGAAAGGTCAAGAGACGTTCAGGAAACAGAATGAAGAAGGAGTCTGGGCGAGGTAAAGAGGAAAAAAAAAAAAAACTTGACTCCAAGTATTTATAATTCTAGCCCCAGGAATACCAGCGCACATTGTAAAAAGCATCCAATCGGAAATAAATCACCCAAGAGTGGCAAAAAATCAGGGCATTTGGAGAAGTGTTCTCCATTCTATTTATCCTTTTTTTCCCAATCACTCTCTCTCTCTCTCTCCAGGATACCATCCATAAGCTGATTGGGGTTAATGCACCGGACAATAGGCGCAACGCTGCACTTCTGTTCCACATTACGCTCTTCTTTTGGGGCAGTATGGTGCTGCTTTGGAGTATACATGAGCCCTCGCCTCAAAATAATATTTCCCAGACCCCAACACCAGCCGCAGCATGTGGTATCACTCTGATGGGAGAGTAGCTTGGCTGATATCATCAAGCCTTCTGACCTGAAGCTTGTCCTATGAGCGTATGAAACCATTATGGAGCTCTCTGGGCTATGACGTTGCCTGCTCACCTTCTGTGAACTGTAGCCCCGCCGTCCCTTCTTTTTTTAATTTGGCAAATAAGCATAATTTATAATGCATGAGCACATTGTACAAAATTCCGCCAGTGGTAAAAAAAAAAACAAAAAAAGAGATAGGAAGGAAAAACAGGTAACAGATTAAAGGATGTTTTGAGTGCTGGAGAGTTAGAAAGCCCTAGAGAGTCAATTTATTGAGGTAAATAACCTTAAAAGTACACTAATTAAGATTCTGTGAAGATATTTAACATTTGCATACAATAAATTTAGCAAGTAGGACAAAAATATTGCACATGACGACAGTGTCAGAAATCAGCTGCCAATGTCAGACTAGGAACTGAACATAGAAACATCAAATACAATAAAAAAAAAATTGGGGGCGTGATGGGGTGGGGGGGGTCATCACACAGCTGTGACAATCACAGTGGTGAAAAACTTCACAACTGTGATGTCATCTTAGAGGAAAGTGGTCCAAGCAGAGATGGATGATCCTCTTCCTGGGTCAGCATGGGGTCAGTCAGGGGAGGTGTTGATCGGCCAGGATGCGCACTGGACACCCATGTGCCCTGCACCCCCCCCTGTACTCCCTGT
>OMOV01104223.1:0-21813 GCA_900312565.1 Beryx splendens | reverse complement strand
CGGCCCGCTTTGGTCCGGTCCACCAACCTTGTGACAAAGTCCTTGATGATTTCAAAGTTCTCAGGACCGACGCTCTCTGAGCTGTCGATGACGAACACAAGCTCCATTGGCCTTTCCTTGCATTTGATACCACATCCTGAAAACAGAGAAACACACTGTTTTAACACTGGCTTTCATGCACACTTCTGTTTGGTTTCCTTTTGCTATTGTAATATATTTGTATTGTAGAGACTTAAAAACTGCATCACCATGCCAGATGTGACTTCAAGGTACTCGCAAGATGCTGGCTACTTATTTAGGAGCTACACAAATAAACTTGACTTGATTTGGGGTCTTACCACAGATTTCTTTGATCAGCTTAACAATGTCTTCCCTCTGAAAAGGATGAGACAAGACATGTTACACCAGTAAAAAACAAAAAAACAAAAAAACCTCTAGCATTAGTTGAATGGTCAGACACCGGTGGACTTGCTGAACTTACCGTGAGGCCTGGTTCTCCTTTCGCTCCTGCTCTCCCCTGGGATTTGAGAAGAAGTAAAAACAATATCACTGTTTCTGTCACTTGTTATACAAATGACAGAACCTCAAACTGGTCTCTTTCTGTGTAGGTGATACGTGCATCCATTCTTAGAAAATACATTCCCAGTTTAAGTAGACTGTAATACTTCTCAGTTTCCTCATTTCAACTGTTTCAAAGGTTTAATTGTAATGCAACAACAAAGTAATTCTCTGTTTTATTTGACTTTGTTTATTCCATTTTAATGTCTTAGATATGTTATCTTGCTTAACTACGTAGTGCAAACCTCTTAAGACTTCTCAAGAAAATGAAGAATATTTACTTACTGCATCACCAGGAATTCCAGGATCTCCTAGGTCTCCTTTTATTCCTTTCATCCCCCTCTCGCCTTGTAAGCCACGGTCGCCCTGTAGAGAGAGGAGAGCAAGTCTGCAGTCAGAGACAAGTTAATCAGGTATCACTAAATGTGTTTGGAAGATGCATCTGTCTCCCTTACCTTAGCTCCAGGAAATCCCTCTCCTGAAGGCCCTCGAGGCCCCGTCACACCCTGAGAGCCTGGCTCACCCTGAAATTAGATCATACAGTTTAGCACTAAACCCAGGATAGATGTCAAATCAGTTCTCCATCAATCGTTATAATTTTTTGTCCTGCTGCTAGAGTGTCAGTCCTGTATTGTATAGCTGCCTGGCAATGTGTCAGCACCAATTCACCATGTCATATTTGTTGTGTTCACTCACTTGGCTTACTCAAAGTGAAAGTGATTTTGAGCTTGTTTGATCAATATTCCTGCTCGATACTCAAAGTAAAGTACTTGAAAAATGACTGTATTTGACTGGACATTCAATAGGCTACACATTTACTTATAAAATTAACCATGTGGTGATATTTACCTTTGGGCCTTGAATACCTTCCCCTGCAGGTCCAGATGGACCAGGAGGTCCTGGTCTCCCAACGTTACCCTTAAAACAAATGATTAATAGTTATATAGTTATAGAGTACTGTTCTATGAGACGAATCCTATAAATGCTCAGGTATATCAGTATGCATATTATGACACCTAATCTTACAGGTGGTCAGAGGCTGATATCGCTCATTGGCTGTTAATTAGCTTGAAACGTTAATCATAATAGGCCATGCTGTATGGCACATGATCTTTCTTACTGGTGGTCCTTGCAAACCCTCTCCAGGTGGGCCGGGCAAACCTGGCAATCCTCTGAAGCCAATGTCTCCCTGGAACGGACATATCAGTATCAGAAGTGCTGTAAACATGCCTATAAACACACACACACACATGCAAAACAGACATGTATGTACACACAAACCTTGGGACCGGGAATTCCTATCCCTTCAAGTCCCTGCTCACCCGGTAAGCCTGGTATGCCTGGAGGCCCCTAGAAAACATATTAAGACAACGTTAGCTTGCACATGACTTCACTGTTGTTGACAAAGTGGTAAAATATTAGGATTTGTAAGTTCTTGGTTGATGGTACAAACCACAGGGCCAGGGAAGCCATCGCCTTTTGGACCAACTGCACCTGGTAAACCTGGATGCCCACGATCACCCTGAGAAAACAACACTCAGTAATGAAAACCAACCACATAATGCCACATTCTTCATTCACAAATCCTAGTGCTTACCTTTGGACCAGGTAGCCCGTAGCCTGTCTCCCCAACGGGCCCAGGGGGGCCAGCAGGGCCTGCGTCACCCTGGAAACCAAAGAGACCAAGACAACGAAGTCACAGGGATGCTTATCATCAACAAGTGGGTGATGCAATGCAATGGACTCTATATCTGACTGCCTGCTAGTTGTCTACCTGCCAAGACCTGTGTTAAGAGACAGAGTGATAACAGATTTGTATTTGTTACCTTGGAACCTGCTATGGCGCGTCCCGGGGGCCCTGGCATGCCCAACCGGCCCGGTATCCCAGGTTCTCCCTGGAAGAGAAGCATTGGCGAGAGACTTAAAACCCAAATAAAGCACTTTTATTTGAACAGTCAATGCGCTGCCAACAACCTGCAGAGAAGTTGAGCTACTGATGTAAGCCTGGCAAGTATTTTGGCTGAATTCAAAGGTTGGATTACTGTCGCATAAATCTTGATCAATATTTTGTTTATCACAGCATAAATGAAAAGAGGCTGGGGTATTGGCCAAGAACAGAGCACACAAAATATACTGCTTGTATGACTTTGTCTCATAAAAGCAGCTGTCACACCGCACTAAAAAATTATTGCCCTGTTCACATATTTTTTATTTATTATTCTCACCTTTGGTCCTGAGGGCCCTGTGATCCCAGGAGGCCCATGGAGCCCACGGATCCCCCTCTGACCCTGGTCGCCCTGGGAGCAATGCGAGTACACATCATTTAATTTACATTGACCCTGTTGTGATATAAATAGTAAACTGCACGAGAGGGATACACATGTAAATCACACCTTCTCTCCTTGAATGCCAATCCCTGCTGCTCCCTCCTGACCTCTTGGCCCAGTTAAACCGGGCTCACCCTGACAGAGGAAAGGTAGATGAGACACAGAGAACCAAAAGGAATTCTAGAAATAGTAATAATAATCTTTTTTCCCCATTGTAAATCAACGGCCAAAGGAACTTGGTGCTCAGATACCATTGGGAAATTGAGTTTACTCTACTATTGAGTGGAAGTTTTCCAAGGAGCTGTACCTTCTGTCCTGGAGCCCCATCTTCTCCTGGAAGACCAGGCAGGCCGCTCAAACCAGCGGCTCCAGGCTCACCCTGTAACAGTAGAATATACAGTATGTAGTAGTTATTTGTATATTCAGTACATTGTTCATTAAGAAAATATATCAGTGCTCCCATATAGACCAATATTAAGTTGATTTATTTAGATCAATACATGCATAGTCTAGTCTTACCTTTGGGCCAGGCTCACCAATGCCTCTTTCTCCTGGACCTCCCTGTTCTCCTGGTAAACCTTGATCTCCCTGGAAATAGAAACATGATGACATACTCATATAACAAAATGTAACTACTGCTAGCGACATCAACATTTTGTTAACCAGAACTCTTTTGATTCTGATAACAGTAAATGTCATGTCCTTTGCAATGGCCAACATAACCTCAAATCTCAGTTATATGAAATCTGAATATGATAGCTGTGATAGGAAGGAAACTATCTTACCCTATTTAATGTTGGTTTCTGCCAGTCTGTGTAAATTCTATTGTCTGATATTTATCTTTTATAATAATAATAATGTAATACTTGATTATTCCCAGGATAGAAATCCTCTTTTCACTTGTCCCCCACCACAGGGAGGCGAGAGCAGTACAGCACTCTCAGGGACTCAGTGTCTTGCTCAAAGACACTTTAGCAGGGTGAATGCTTGCTGAAAACAGGCTTGCACCCAGGTCCTCCAGCTGAGAGGCAGCCTCTATGCTCACTATGCCAGTAGTTTTCAATCGGGGTCCTCGGGACTCTGAGCCCTGCTGGTTTTCATTGTAGCCATCTAAACAGGGACTAGTTGTCTGGGTCCCGAGGACCGCGACTGAAAACTACTTCACTATGCCATCAGACTCTTCTATTTGTTCAGTCATTCGTTTGTTTTCTCTCCCTGCTGAACACTTTTCAGGGTTGTCAGGGGCTGCAGATTATTCCAGCGAATGCTGCGTGGAAGGCAAGGAAACACCCAGGACAAGTTGCTCAGTCTATCACATGGAAAGACACTCCGAGCAACTTGACTTGCACATCTTTGGAATGTGGGAAGAAACCCTTGTGAACACAGGGAAAATCATGGCGATAAAGCTGTTTTATCTCTATAGGGAAAACATGCAAACTCCACACAAAAAGGGCCAGGGCCAAAAATCGAACCTGGGACCTGTTAGGCAACAGTGTTAATCACTGAGGCACAGTGCCACCCTGCACCTAAAATCCCTAATATGAGATAAATAAATAGGTAGGTAGGTACAGTAGGTAGGTAGTCATGAGGAAATTAACAGTTGCATTTCGTAGGCGTTTTTACAAACCTTGGGTCCAGGTAAGCCCTCTCCTTGAGGTCCTCTGATTCCTGGTGGACCTCTTGGTCCCTCTACTCCCTGAGCAATAATACAAATTAGATGGGTATCAGTGGAGAATTTTGGGTATGTGTATATGTATGTGTGTATGGGTATGGGTATGTGTATGGATATGGGCATGTGTATGTGTATGGGTATGTGTATGTGTATGTGTGTATGGGTATGGGTATGGGTATGGGTATGGGTATGGGTATGGGTATGTGTATGGATATGGGCATGTGTATGTGTATGTGTGTATGGGTATGTGTATGGATATGGGCATGTGTATGTGTATGTGTATGTGTATGGGTATGTGTATGGATATGGGCATGTGTATGTGTATGTGTATGGGTATGGGTATATGTGCATGGGTATGGGCATGTGTCTGCATGTGCATATGTCTAAGTCTATGTTTGTATGTGTCAGTGTGTGTGAAAGAAATGCTAAACTTGGATAAAGATATTGTGCTGACCTTCTCCCCCTGTATGCCCGTTCCTGTTAGTCCAGGTGGTCCTGGAAAACCCAGGGACCCAATTTCGCCCTGGAGGTAAAACACCATGGTCAGGTCAATGTATGATACTGGGCCCAGAATTGACCCTTGAGGCACTCCACTCTTCAGTGGTGCTGAAGAATAATGAGTTACCTAAGCATACAGAGTCTGTCTATATGCCAGATATGAAATAACCCACCTCTAAGATGATCTATTGAAATATTATGATCAAAGGTGTCAGATGCAGCACTAAGAACTAAAACAAAACACTGTCAAGAATCAGCTGCTAAAAGTGCGTTAGTGGTAATTTTCAGCAGAGCGGTCTCTGTGTTGTAACAGGTGCGGAGACCAAATTGGAGTTATTCAAATAATTCAGTAATGTTCATGCATTGTATTTTGTTCATTTATAAGGCTCTGCTAGGAAAATTACCCCATTGCCTCTCTTCTCTAATCACAATTAAAGCCAGTAATTATGGTACCAGGTGTCACGATGACCTAATCTTAGATATTCCACATGTAAATACAGAGCTTGGCAAAAATGTTTTTCAATACTATGCACCTTACAAATGGAATGATTTGCAAAGGTCTTTGAAATTAGAACCCCTTGTTTCTTTAGAAAAGTTCAAATTCTTAATCTGTGATTTTTCTAACTGTAACTGCAATGATGTGTATAACTTCACCTGTATATCACCCATGGCTATATTATTTAGCATGTAAAGCAGCGCAGCACCATGTCCCACGTTTAACTTTAAACTTTCCCACAGTACCCAGAGTTTTTAGTACTCTCCCATCTGCTCTTGCCTTGCTCAATCTAATGTTCCAACTTGGAGCCGTCTATATAATTGTAGCCCAAAGGACATTCAGGCTTCTTTATGGATTTCATTAGGTTCTTTGTTGTGTAGACATGGGGTGTTTGTGTGAATGGCATTCATTAGCTGATATATTTATAGCCTACCTTTTCTCCTTTGATTCCTGCACCCGGCTGTCCCCTCAACCCCCTCGGTCCAGCGAGCCCCCGATCCCCCTGTGGAACAAAGACAGGTCGTGACCCCTCTCTGCCTATCACATCACTGCCACTTGCTGCTGGGTCACAGCCAAATCCACATTGTTTTCAGTTTGGAGGGTATGGAGGAAGAGCAAGTTGGCTCCTGTTACTGTCTTGTGATTGATACGAAATGATCCCATGCACTAGGAATGGAATTGTGTTTTGGGGTTTTTCCTTCTCTGCACCTCTTCACTACACGATCCCCCCGGAGCGGGCTCTATACCCTTGACCAGTACCAATAAATTTCAAAGTGAGGGGGGTGTTGAGTGAGAGCATGTGTAAAGACTGAGCAACATCCAAATGTAATGAAATGCAGACATACAGACCGGATCATATTAATTTTGTGTGTGTGTGTGTGTGTGTGTGTGTGGAGGACGGACCTCCTGTAGGACTACTCTGAACCCCTTTTAGTGAAGCAGGAAATCCTCATAAGAGCGAATGAGGCTGGCACAGGTCAAACAGGTGTGTAGTTGCTTGAGGACATTTTCAGTGTTCATTTTCCAGGAGCTTCCTTTGACAAATAAATGTGTGTTCAGATTTCTTTACAGAGAATCCCCAGCAACCACATAAACATGTCTCTCCCACTATCAAGTTTACCCACAAGTTCTGCCGTGACTTGCAATAAACAGTGACATGGTACTTTGACTTTAGTTTATTGGTTTACTCAGGTAAAATACACTAGGCTCACTTTACTGTGGTTAGGTTTCCTCCTCTGCAGCTATAATGATAATTATAGCACTAAGAAGTTTGTATCCTAGTGCTGTCATAAGTAATAATCACCAGGCATGTTTTATACTGTACTACTGCTCCCAGTTCTGCATGTCTTGTTAAGTCATTGGTTGCATCCCAGCACTCTCCATTTGAATGGGATGTTTGCACAATCTCTGCACAGATATTCCACAATACATGTCCCATGGTGTAACATGTTGTAGCATGGGGAAAAATATTGTTTTTACAGGCTTAATACGCGAACAGTGGTGTGAGTAGTAACACTTGAGTGAACACTTGAGTTGTGAGTCAGTGGGTTGAAACAGAATGGGGTCTGGTTTTGACAGATGTAGTCCATGTGTTGACGAAGGGCTCAGTTACATAAAATTAGACCAGTTTCTCTCTCTAAAATGCAGTGAGCGCACGGCAGTAAAATGTGCTTTCATGTTGGTGTATTTTCAGGCCATAAAGCGATGTCTGTTAGCAATGTCAGCTATGTACATTCTGCTGATGGTATTTCACAACAGCTTATATTGTAGTTCAATAAGGATGTGACCCTTGATTCAGAGGACAAGTCAGTAGGTTTTGAGCTTGGTGTCAATCTGAAAATGAATGCAGTTGGGTTTTTTGAGAATTTTGTAACCGTGTATTACATCATTAGTAATACCATTAGCTAAAAAACCCCCATATATTACATTTAAGTGAAGGATACTATTGATAGTGCATCATTTGTACCTCAAATGATCATCATTGTCATCAGATTATCAACCAAACCAGCACTGGCCAAGAACAAAGTCTTCCTACTAGAGAAATTACTTAACAACCCGTATACC
Source organism: Beryx splendens (assembly GCA_900312565.1). Lineage (NCBI taxonomy): Eukaryota > Metazoa > Chordata > Actinopteri > Beryciformes > Berycidae > Beryx > Beryx splendens. Next base: position 14,198 of record OMOV01104223.1, on the reverse strand, counting down.
TGTACACAATGAGCAGTTTGCATTTTAGATTAGGAGCTGTAAAAACCTGTACAATTGTTTAACAAATGTTTGGCAAATGCATGACATGAGTAAAGTCCACTGCAACAATTTAACATTCATAATTGATTCTGAAGCGTTTAAGCATTACTTGATGATCAACAAAAAATGTATACGTCATTGGTAAAAATAATGACAACTTTATGGGTTCAAAAGACAGGCATGTTGATCTAACCATACCTGTATATTACCATTATATAATGATTTACAAATGATGCATTAGAAATAGCATTCTTCACTTTTTAAGTATGTAATTACTAATAATGTACTCCTCAGTTATTTATAATATGATAAGTAACTTATTGTTATGTAATTCATCATTAACTCATAGTTTATTAAGGCTTACACACTTTAATTATTCAGAAGTTTTACCTTTTGAGCTAAGCCTTGAAGAAATTGCTATAGGATATCTTTGGTCTCCCAATGCAAAGCAAAGCATTGTGGGTTATTCCAGCTCAGACCTGGATCATGTTTCTATATTTTTGGTTCGTTCTCTCTTGACAGACTCGTAATCATACCTTTGGTCCGGGGAACCCCTCGCCTTGGGGTCCTTTTTCCCCTTGAACACCTTGTGGCCCCTGAGGCCCCTGTAAACAAAGCCAGAGAGAATGTCACCTAAACACCGCGCAGATCAAAGTACCTTTAGGTTTACTCAACAGATCACATTCCCCGCTGTTTCCCCCTTAAGCCGTCACAGAGATCATATGAGGTTCTCACAGATACAGAAAATGATGTCATGCAACATTTAGAATAAAACTCTGTTTCTCGTTAACGTACAGAAACGCCAGGTTCACCCATTCCAGGAGGACCAGGAGGACCCGGTCGGCCCTGGTATCCCATGTCACCCTGCAGATCGACATAAACATGGTTTAGGAAGAGAGATGATATGAAATATGGATAGCAAAGACAACACTATTTACCTTTGGTCCAGGAAGTCCAATACCAGTTTCCCCCTGAATTCCAGGAGGGCCAGTTAGGCCGCGTTCACCCTATGATCACAAACATGACAAAGATTAACACCATGGAGCGTTGGAGCTGAAAGTATGTGACAACATGGCAAAAAGACATGAACCTGAACGACTGCAAAATACAAGGGGAGCACAGTGCGGATGGCGAGAACTGTAATTCAGTGGGTCTCAGGACAGGTGGTTTTTGTTTCACATTCAGATGAAATGATGCTTAAACATTACTGAACTTTGATCAGCCGCATTCAGACAGCTTGTGATATACAAGTAAAAGCGATGCCATCCTTCTTTTTCTCCTTTTTATAATTTGTGTCTTTCTGTACTCATTTGCCTGCTTCATTCATTTTATGCAACTCTGAAGGTCTGAAAGATGAAGTTCAATAGCCTTAGTATATCAGGACTATAATCTGTTAATCATGCTGTAAATCATTTAGTAATCGTACTCTAAATGGGGTAGTGGGCTAGATATTTGATCCCTTCCTGCAAGTCAGGACAAATATGAGCTAGACATTGTTATCAGCTCCAGTAATGTCTCAAAGCACAAGAAAAAACAACCCTGTCTCCAAACAACAAAGGACTATTTCACTGGAGGCTACTCACGACATCAAAGTTTGTAGTAAGTGGAAGATTTACTAAGGATTTAGATTTCTTTTATCTAAAAGTAACAGACGCAATAAAAAGGGGAGCATGTCAGAAAGAGAGCCAATCTAACCACTTAACATGTTTTAACAGAATAGAATAGCTCCCATACGCTATTTTATTCCATTGCACTCCACACAAACTAAATTCAATCTTAATGATCTGACTGAATGATAAAGACTGACAGTGTAAAATCTTTCAGTGTAATTATGCTTGTAATTAGCTTGACTATTGGAGCAACTGTATTATTGACATGCAATTAGCCACAGTTGATCACACACACTACACCTGACACATTTTAAATTGTGGCATTTGTTTTGAAAGCACTTATTTCCTCTGGATAGCAGCAACAGAAACACACTACAGATTGTCAGCTTCCCACTCAAAAAAATCTAACAACGCAGCTGGTCTTTTTTTTGGCATTGTTTTTAAAACAAGCAAAGCATGCATTCCATTTAACTAAAAAAGGGACCACCATCACTTTTGTTCATCTTTGCATATGCCACCTGCATGTCCTCACATGGCGAGAGAGCGATCATCCACAGTGACTTTTCCTATATGTTATTAACTGCAGTCCCTGTTGGGGGAGCTGACAATGCTGTAGGCAGTTCTTAGTGTGTGTTTAGAAACAGGATACAAGCCATTAAGAGAGCTTGTGATGGTATTTGTTTGCTGGTAGTTAATCCCTGCGCTGGTGATTTACCGTAATGAAGGGGAAGAAGCTGGCTCAGTGCCAAATGTTCCCACAGGTGCCTATTACTGGAAAAAACAGGCCCCTCTGCTGCGCGGTAAAAGCTGGGGTGGTAAAGCTCCAACCTCTTGTTTAAACTAATCATAAAAGGAAATGTAAAGGTCACAGCAGATGTGCATGATGAGGTAAGTAAGAGCTGTTCAAGGCTTTCCTTTCAAAAGGCACTAACCTGCTTTCCCTGAGGGCCCTCTGGTCCGATGTCGCCCTGTGGTCCCGGTAAACCCTGGGCAGGAACAAGACACTGCCATTAAAAAAAGGCTCGTCCACACACACATCTGGATATCATCAATATGTGTGTGTGTGTGCATGTGTGTGTATGTATTGCTCTGTATGAAGGGTAAATACCTAAATTTTGCACCTGATGTACAATATGAAGTGGGCTAATCCTGATTTTACCAGCTAATTTCTTTGTATAATGTGGATTTCCCTTTGTTTTAAGAATTCACACACAACATTTCTACAGCCTACGGCAGTCTGATCGGTATTTCAAATCATGAACTACCAAATCTAGAAAGTCAGAGAGCCAATTCTCTGTAATCTACTGCCGATGTACAGCCGGAAACTTGTCCATTGATAGTGAATATGGATCTGAACTCTAACAATTAAATGAGATGCACTGTATTGCTGTCACTTTTATGTACCTGTGTGATAAGTGTGATTTTGCACATTGTGGACAGGACAAACTCTCCTCTCTTGTGTCTGGCTATGAAACATAATATCAAGTGTTCACTAATACAGACAAACTGCTCTGAGGCAGAGGAATAACACATTTTAATGCTGAACTGTCGCTGACCTGCAGACCTCTAGTTCCTCTTGTGCCAACTGGACCCTCAGGACCCTGAAGGGCATCGCACAGGAAGGAGAGTGAACATAACATCAAACACAGTATGTACATTACGTGAAAATTATTTGACTGAAAACATGACAATCAGTAGTGTAGATAGTGCTTCCATACCCTGTCTCCTTTGATTCCTGGAGTGCCGCACTCGCCCCTCTCACCCTGAGTATAGATTACAAAGCAGCCTTATACAAGGCTCAGTGTTTCCAACAAGACAAAACATTGTCATCAATCTGAATCACATACCTTCTCTCCTTTGTAACCTGGTTTTCCCTGCAAATGAATATCATTGATGAGATATTGGGTGTGAATAAACTTCAGTTACTATATATTTTTTCATTTTTATCATGAATAGTGACGTTTACCTCGGCGCCCTCTCGCCCAGGTAGTCCGCTCAGCCCTGCTTCGCCCTGATAGGACAAGATTACACTGAGTCAGTACATCAATGAATATAAACCATTTATCTTCATTCACCTAAATTACTGAAAAGTAGATACCTTCACACAGAATAAGGAGTTTGGAAAGAATACATATAAATAATAAATGTCCTCCTTTTGAAAAAAGGGACACGTCAAAACAATTAAAACAAATAATGTTGCTTTTTAAAGGACAAGTAAGTAACTTAAGTCATTGGCTGACTAATTGATAACACTTTCATAGACTGGGCCCTCTACATTTTACAGATGTTTTATGATCAACTTCAGGTAATAACTTTTTTCCAAACTGTATGAATAGCATTTTGGAATAGCACACTTCAGACGTGACAGAAGCCTGTCAGGTAAGAAAATCATTTTCCATCAGAAAGCAATGACCTTATGGCCTTTAAGCCCTGGGGTTCCATCCTCTCCGGGGCGACCCTTCTTCCCCTGTAGAGTGAAACAAAAGAAGAGACGAGATTCATTTCGTCCACTTACAAAGACACAAAGGCTAATAATCGGACAATAAGAGGTTATCTTGACCACGCCTCTGATAAGCGAAAAGTGAAAGTTTTTCCTCCAAGAGGGAACTGTTTAAACACTGAGACAGAAAAAGGAAAAAAAAGGTCATGGGTGGATAGCTGTGTGTGTGTGTGCGTGTGTTGTTATGTGCGGCTGTGGATGTCTGTGTGTATGGAGGGAAGTGTCATAGTTGAACACATAGGTAGGCATGACGTATCTTGTCCGCGGGGTCAGGGGTCATTTTGTTGAGCAGCACCTGGACAGCGTGTGTCAGTTGCTATCCACCAGAAATCACTGGTTTGTGACCATTAAACTAATGAGAGCAATTGTGAAAGCCTTTCAGTCTGAGCCTAAGAATTTGAAGAATCTCTCTGAGGAGAAAGCACCTGGTTAACCATCATGCAGCCGTCTGTCAGCAACATGACTACCTGTCAGACGCTCAGGACCCTGACTGCCTGAGTTGTCAGCTAACTGCAGAGGAGAGGGGCTTAAATATGGGGTTTGCATAAGAATTAATGTGTGTATTTGTCAGTGGGGATCAGGGGGGCGGGGCCATCTTCTAGCACCATGTACTAATGATGCGTAGTATCTGGCGCCTCATTCTGCAATCACCCTTAGTCTCTTTGGCGGGGATCTTTCCCCGTGTGACTGACCCTGACAGAAGGGGTTGTATGTGTTATTTATGATGGCCAAAGGTCCAGTTTTATTGGGAGTAGAGCTCTACATGTGGTGCCTCCGGTTTCCATGGGGGACATCTTACGCTGGATGGGAAATGTGCAATAACTTGCAGGGACAGGGCACACAGAGTAGCGACAAATATAGTTCTCTGGGAATAGCAGAATACAGTTTCCTGTTGCCATAGGATTGCTTTCAGAATGTGGGATAGGACCACCTATCCACTCGCTTTGCCTGCGCAAGATGCCTGCAGGCTGTACTGAGAAAGAAAAGCAAGCAATTATCCTGATTATTCAAAACCACACAATTACCATTCCTGACTCTGTTAGATTCCTCTGCGCAAGTTTTCAGGAATCCCTCATTTTGACAAGCCACCTTCTAATACTTCAAAGGAAAACCGTTCTTTGGTTGTGGGATATTTTGAAAAGTAAGAGGCTAAATACTCACTGCTGGCCCGCTCTCTCCCCTCTCTCCTTTCTCACAGGCACATCTCTGAGCCAGGGGGCACTTCAAAAAGAAAAGACATGCTTTCTGAGTTGTGTAACTCTATACAGTCAAAGAGGGCATCTGCACTTAATTATACATTATTGTATGTCAAAGGATTGTATGTATATGAGTTCTCTTATTGTAATAATACTTACCCCTTCGTCAGCCAGTTCAGCCTGTAGAGACAAAAATAAAACTCTGATAAATATCTTTATTGAATCTTTCTGGTATCAGTATTACAGTCTTTAATGGGGTTTGTTCAGTCGTTGTTTACTGATGCAGATTTGTTATGACCCTTTAAAATAGCATAATAAAATGCTTCTAAAACGAGTTCATACAAACAATAGTTTTGGGAAACCAAAACTATAGGATAGGATAGGTGGATATATGAAAACTGAAAGAAGAAATTTAATAATAATGACAGACAAATGGCATTCCTGAATATTGCCAGCTTGTGAATTCAAGCAACAGAGGAGTCACAGGATCAAGGTCCATGCCAAGATCTTTTTTTGTTTTGCAATGTAACCTCTAAGGAATCAATGTGTAAAGAAATTCCTCTGTTAATCCATGGGACAAATGCAAGCCACGTGTTATTGTAAAGATAATATCACTGTTGAAACCCAATTTTTCCCCCCTAAAAGGAATGTGACGTGAGATTGCAAGATAGTCTGTTTATCCTAAAAGAGACCCCCCCCCAAAAAAATCCCAGGGGATATGCACACACAATGTGCAGATGTCAAACACTTCTTTTTTCAAAGCCGGGGAAAAATCTTAAAATCTACAGCTGTCATAGACATTCTTTCGTTTGTCTCTTCACAGTGTTGCCATCACTCCAGCTCTACAGGAATACCTGAACAAGCCTATCCATGTGTCAACTCTGAATACATGCTTATTCTGAGTGAGCACAGCATTTTTCTTCTCAGTGTCGTTCGCTGAAAGACAGGGGCATACTCACAATTTCAGTGAGGACTTTGTCTACAATGTCCAGGTCCTGTAAGTTATAGCGGGAGGCAGGGGAGCTGGCCAGCAGACGGAGCTGGGCCATGTTGGCGGGCTCGTTGGCCGCCCGGGTGATGCCCACTGAGAAGAATTTGACACCCTGGTTCTTTGCGTCAGCCACAGCGGAGAAAATGTCCGGGTTCCTGGGGTGGGAGACGCCGTCTGTAAGCAGCACAGCCACTTTGACGCTGCCGGGGGTGGACTCCTCCAGGTAGATCTTGGTCATGTTGGTGATGGCGTAGGTGGTGTAGGTGCCGTGGCCGATGTAGACGATGGGCACTATGCGGGTCTTGAAGTTGTCCGCGCCCCTCCACTCTTTGAAGGTCTGCTCCGTGATGACATGGCTGCTGTACTGCAGCAGAGCCACCCTGCAGCTCAGTCTGCGGCCGGACTGCAGCCGCACATTGCTGAGTCCGTCCACCACGTTCATAGCAAACTGCTTTTCCTGCTCATGATTCTCCTTCGCGCTCTCAGAGCTGTCCAGCAGGAAGGAGAGCTCCAGGCTGCAGTCCTCATCTAGGATAGCTGCGTGCACACAGAACACCTGAAGGACTCTCTCTCACACATTACTGCCCAAGCTTTTAAGTGTTATTCCATACAAAAATGAAGTGATCTCCTTGACTTTTCATTTTGATTTAACTTCATTTCCACCAACTTGTCTCTGTACTTTTTCTTTTTTATCTCTCTCTTAAATCTGTAAACCTTCACACAGAAGATTTATAGATTTCAACAGAACATCTGTCATGTTGGACAGCAACAGATTTATGTCATAGTTTTAGGATATTAACACCTAAGCTGGTAAAACAGAACACAGCAGTGATGAATGATGTGTACACTGTCCTCAGTGCATAAAACATACACAAGACATTTTGGACTAAAGACAGTTTAAGCATTCTTATATCTTTCTGGCAGCATGATAATTAACATTTAGCACCAATGAAGACTATCTGTTTGTGCAATGAGCAGAATAATAATATTCTCGTTCATTCTTACCTTGTCCATCATGAATATTTGCAGCCACAGGTCTGGCCTTAGATTTCTTGTTCACTTTCCTCTCCTCATAATAGCCTTGGGCCCAGACGCTGGTCAGTGCTGTGACCAGCAGCACCAACCTAATGGAAGGGAACATCCTCGTCCCAACTATAGACAAAAAAATAGTATTAACAATTTAAAAATCAAAATCAATGTTAATGTCCACAAATGTAACACCGTCTTTTGTTTTCAGCATCAAATGGAACAAATACTGCATCTGCACGTCATCTTGTGAGTAAAATAATCATTTGTAAAACAGTTTGAGGTTTAAAATCAAATTGTACTCTTGGATATTATTTCCAGAAGCATGTACTGCAAATGGACTATATCCTTAGAATAATTGTGAATTATCCACGCATCGACTCACAGTCCAAAGTCCTTTGGGAATGCTGCAAACTCTAGTATTATCCTATTTTGAGTGCAGTTGAAAATGCAGAGTTTGAACAGGCAGCAGGAGCAGCGGAGGACCAGAGTGCACGGTGGGCTCCAGTTAGATCATTGATTGTGCAGCAGCAGCAGCAGTAGTAGCAGCAGCGTGGGCCATCCTGGGCTGCTGAGACTCTGTGGGCCCCTGAGCCTCTCCCTCCGCCTTTATAAAGAGAGGAGGAACCACCGGACCAGATCCCATGAAGCCTTGCCAAGTCTCCTGCTCTGCCCTCAAGGAAGGGGAGAAGTTTCCAACACTGAAGAGATATTTGGAGATTTGTGTCCAAAGGCTTGCTGAAATTTGTATTCAATCCAGATTAAATATATATATATATAATCAACTGTAACTGTATCACTGTAGCATAAGCATAGGCTCAAGGGTAATTATGGGTTGTGGTTTAATAGGAAGTAATTGTCACTTTTACATATAATGATAGTGGTTATTATGTGATTACAGGTTAGCTCATTTGCCATACTTGGTCTTTTTTATAATGTAAAAGTTGACTGAAACGTATTTACTCTTTGCCAGCAAAAGATTGTGATTTTCTTTATTTATTTCACTATAAAAAAACTGCTCAAGGAGGTTTTGTTAATTCATTCACATTATTTGCCGTGAGAATATAAAAAATCCAAAGACCGCTCATACTGTGATGACTACACCTTAATTAGACTGAGCTGTATACAGTAAACCTTAAATAACAATGGTTTATTGGTGTGGTTGACAATAGTGCAGAGGGAAGGGTGAGATATTAATACATCCCCAGTCTAAACTTGCACCTATTACATGTTTGAGGCCTTGGCAAAGAGCAAGAAGAGATGTTTCTTACCTCTTTGCCCTTATAGTATTGTGCTGTGAATGATGAATGGTAATATATTGTTTCCTTGACAAGCAATAAAACAATAAATAAAAGTCAATAAATCTGGCAGTAAAAATGACAGACATAAATTACAACAAGGTTACATGAGACCAATAATAAATAACAATGAGGCAAATCAACAAGAATAAAAAAAAGCAACGGGAGCCATGACATAATTTATAAAAGAACAAAAAAAAAGTGTGAAGGGGGATTTAAAAAGTGGCACTGATTTGCCAGGATAAGCTCCTCAGGTAGGGGGTTTTAAACTTTAGGGGCCCTAACCTTAAAGGCTTGGCCACCTTTGGTCTTCAGCCTGGGCTTTGGAATGGCTATGAGGGTCCTGCCTGAGGACAAGAGGTTCAAAGGTCTGCGGTGTAGAAGATTAATTCTAAAACTAGAGTAGAGATGCTAAAACAGGGGCAGTGTCTAAGTTTTAATTAAAAGAGTAGAGAGGGCCAGCAGGTCATTCCCAGCATGATTGACTGATATAAACGGGATAACTTTCTTGTCAGCAAAACAAAAAAAATAAAACACAATTTGTAAATAACATCCAACAACATATCATATGAGCTTCTTCTGATGCCACATTAGAAACAAAGGTTTTTTTTTATGAGCAAGGGAAATCTGGAGCTTGATATTGAAAACCTTTTTTGAAAGTAAAAAAAATCAAAATCTCTTCACACAAGTGTCGACATCGTGGCTAGAGGAGGCGCTAACAACAGAATCTATTGCATGAACAAGGTCAACAGAGTCCAGAGTAGTGAGGCGAATAGGAGCACATTCACTGTCCCGTTCCTTAGTGTGAATCTGACACATCTCCACACTACTGCAGCCAGTAACAGCAAATACAAACGATGTGAGTATGTGCAGGTGCACAAGGCTGAGAAACGGGGAACAGACACCTAGACATATGACAACGTTAAATTACTTTTTTACACGATCATAATTTGTTTCTGTAAATGATCCTTCTCTGTGGCATAAAACATTATTACACAATCAAACAATAAACAACAAAACATGTGTGAAGCGCAATTAGATATTTCTCAGAAAATAACTAACAGGAAGCTGCGGGTGGTACTTGTACGTGGACCATCTGACCGTCCGCTAGTGCTGGTGACCTTTAACCTCTCCCCTGGTGCGGTTCGAGACACGGGCCGGTCCTGTGCAGACTGGTTGGGGATTCATGCAGCTTTCTGCCAGCTGTGCTTGAGGTGAAGAGTCTTTATATTCCAAACCTCGAGGCAAGGAGTAATTAGAGGAGCGTTTCTGACACAAAGGAATGTTGCATTGAATGATGGTTTGGCAAAATCTACTCCACTGCTTCTTTACCCTGTGATGAATGACAACCTCTGATAATGATGTGTCCTGATAAGCAACGTCATTTCTACGGTGTGAAAGTGATTGCAAAGACGGAGTGTCTTATACTCATTTATCACAGACATTTGTTCAGGGGAAATGTATAGATCAGTAACATTCTTATGTAATAAATGTAATTACAGCATTATTCCTCCGAAAACCTAATTTAGTGTTATCACCCAAGCTCAGTTAAAATTGCAATTGTTGCTACTATTGTGACTATCAGAGATTGTTTTCCTCAGTCTCAGCAGGAACTGGCATGGTGTTGGTTCACAGACAGCAGTTTCTGAGCTGCGTTAGACATTTCACAGGTTGTCTGATGGGCCAAATAAAGAAAAGTTAAATGCAGTGTTGTGTGTGTGTATCCAGGTGTTGTCTGAAATAAAACTGACATATTGCTGACTGACAGGGTCACCATGTACTTGAACTGATTGTTAATGGCCTGGGTGTGCTCTGTTTGAAGGATGACCCCAGTATTACCTACCGGCTAGACTGCTGCTATCTGGCTGCTACCTTTTAAAGTTGTGAATAATGTGTGATTTTGTTGACTGTAAATATATTCACATGATGTCTTATTATTGAAACAGAGGAATTATCCCATATCCTACGAATGACAGTTGATAATATTAGAAAATACTTGGTTGAGGTGATTAGTGGTAGCCTACAGGGTGTTTCTAGGTGGTTGCTAGGTGATTACTATTGGTGGTTTAGGTTGGTATTTGGTGATTAGTTGCCTGGTTGCTAGGGTTTTACCAGGTGGTTGCTAGATAATTACCAGTGGTTGCTAGGGTGGATGCTTGGTGATTACAAGTGGTAGTAACGTTAGCAGCAGCAGCAGCAGTAGTATTAGTATTAGTATTAGTAGTAGTATTAGTAGTAGCAGTAGAGGTAGTAGACTACTAAGTTAGTGAGAGCAGTGGTAGTGGTAGCAGCAGTAATTGTAGTAACTTAGTGCTAAATGCAGTAGTAGTTATAGTAGGCTAGTATCAGTATAGTAAAAATAGTAGAAGCTGTTAATAGTTAGCAGTAGACTAGTAGCTAGTAGCACCAGTTGTAGCAGCAGCCGTAGTTGTGGTAGTACTGTCTAATCTGTCATGATGTAAATCTGTCATTAATTAAATTAATTGAACTTACATGCAAAACAGCCGACTTCCTAGCAGACTTTCATTATGAGAGCAGCAACATACAGTACATGGCTGTATAAACTGTTGCCACCAGGCATCCCAGGCGGGCTTGCACTGCCCTCTTGCGGTGAAAGGAAAAATTGAACGTTAAAGAAAGTGACGAGTGCGCGCATGCTCAGACCGACAGCTGGTTCAATACTAGAGCGCCGTGTCCTCACCTTCAGCCATCTTAACCATGTTGGGTGCCGTAGGACGGTGCTGCACCGGGGCTCTGCAGGCTCTGAGGCCCGGGGTCAAGACCCTACAGACAATCCGTGGAAGACATGCGGCTCTTTGCTCCAGTAAGTGAACAGACCTTTGAGACGCCGTCTGATTGTCACTGCTGTGTGTCCGGCTAGTGACTTGTCATTACGCAAATGGCTGCATGCTCGGTGGATCAGGCCTCTCAACTTTAACTTCCAGTCATTTCATTCATTTGCGACTAACGCTATGGGGTATTTCTTTATTAAGACATTTAAGATAAGAGGTTGGTAACAGTTCATTATATTGGTTAATCAGAGGTTGCCACAGTAATGCCTTGGCTCAGTGTCTCCAAGTCAATGACCTTTCCAGAGTAGCTAGCAACACACACTGTACTAATCAAGTGTTAACTGTACGCCCACTGCCTCTTGCAGGGGGCACGGCTGCTTTCTCCCTGTCACACAGTGGCAAAAAAAGTATGGGCAAGGTTATCATCATGGCAATTTTTACTCAAACAGTTTACCCACCTGTCCTTGAAGTCAGAGTAACTGTATTACTTTGCCACTCTTTAAATCCAGGCACTGCTTCACTTGACCACTTATCCTGTCATATAAACATCTGCTAATGTTGACCACTGCAGTCTGCTGACTTTGTTGTTGTCCCTACAGGCAGGGGTTATGCTACCCCAGCTGCTCAGGCAGCACTGGCCAATGGCCGTATTGTAGCTGTGATTGGTGCCGTTGTGGATGTCCAGTTCGATGAAGGCCTGCCTCCCATCCTCAATGCGCTGGAGGTGGCTGGCCGTGAGACCAGGCTGGTGCTTGAGGTTGCACAGCATCTGGGTGAGTCTGCCGAAATACCTGCCAGCTTATTTTTAATAGGAAGACCTTGTGTTTTAAACATCGCAGATCAAGTAGCTACCTATATGTTTGAGTGTCTGTTACATTTATGCTGTCGGTGTTTGTAAAACTGCCTTTTAACTGGCTTATTATGTGATAAATATGTATAAACTTTATAAATGCTGTCCTTACAATAGCTTCTCATGTGTTTTTTCAGGTGAAAACACTGTCCGCACAATTGCCATGGATGGCACAGAGGGTCTGGTCCGTGGGCAGAAGGTTCTGGACACGGGAGCCCCCATCAGGATTCCTGTGGGCCCCGAGACCTTGGGCAGGATCATGAATGTCATCGGAGAGCCCATTGATGAGAGGGGTCCAATTAGCACCAAACAGTATGTGTCTCAGTGAAAACATGCCAGATCTGTTGGAAAATGGAGACGATCGTGATGCCTAACTGGATCTTACACATTGTACTAAAAAAGCATTTTGCCTTGCAGGACTGCACCTATCCACGCTGAAGCCCCAGAGTTCACAGACATGAGTGTGGAACAGGAGATCCTGGTCACTGGCATCAAAGTGGTGGATCTGCTGGCACCCTACGCCAAGGGTGGAAAGATTGGTTCGTGGATTATCTTACACCGTTAAATTTTGGACTGGACTTAAATTTTCACACGTACATGCCATGCCCTTTTACAGTCATTCATTACATACATTTTTTGTGCATGTTGTATTTCCCCAGGTCTGTTCGGTGGCGCCGGAGTCGGCAAAACTGTGCTGATTATGGAGTTGATCAACAATGTGGCCAAGGCTCACGGTGGTTACTCTGTGTTCGCTGGAGTGGGAGAGCGCACCCGTGAGGGGAATGACTTGTACCATGAAATGATTGAGTCTGGTGTCATCAACCTGAAGGACACCACCTCAAAGGTGACAGCCTCAGCGTGTTATGTAGTTGTTTTTCACAGCGCAATTTTGTTTTCTCGTTTGTTATGTTGTCACAGATATTACAGTGGATTATCTAAATCAGTTTGAGAGTTGCAAGAGATCCCGCTAATGCAGACTCGTGCTAAACTTGTGTTCTCAGGTGGCGCTGGTATACGGTCAGATGAATGAGCCTCCGGGCGCCCGTGCCAGAGTGGCTCTCACTGGTCTGACCGTTGCCGAATACTTCCGTGATCAGGAGGGACAGGATGTGCTTCTCTTCATCGACAACATCTTCAGGTTCACCCAGGCCGGATCAGAGGTCAGCACACTGCCGCATCACGTTTCTATTATTATTTTGCAGATACAATCATCAAAAATAATGTGTTTTTCATATCTGCGTCTTGGGTCATTCTCCTCCAGGTGTCTGCCCTGTTGGGTCGTATCCCCTCTGCTGTGGGCTACCAGCCTACCTTGGCCACGGACATGGGTACAATGCAGGAGAGAATTACCACCACCAAGAAGGGCTCCATCACCTCAGTACAGGTAGAAGACACAGGACGCTAATCGCATGGCAGCCTTCGCTCTTCTTCCATGATGATTCACACTAAAAACTGCTGATTCTGTTACAGGCCATCTACGTGCCCGCTGATGATTTAACCGACCCTGCTCCTGCCACTACTTTTGCTCACTTGGACGCGACAACTGTGCTGTCCCGCGCCATTGCTGAACTTGGCATCTACCCCGCTGTGGACCCTCTGGACTCCACCTCCCGTATCATGGACCCCAACATTGTCGGAGCTGAACACTATGACGTTGCTCGTGGTGTGCAGAAGATTCTTCAGGTAAGGGCTCATTTATGCTCAACGTTAAATACGTATACGGGTACGGACGGAGCCTTCTGCCCGTACTCTGCGTTCATTTCGTCCGTATTTGTGCACCTTTTGTGCAAGCTTACGGATACGGACGAAACGGAACAGTACCACTGGAAATCGTGGGTCGTTTTTTTTCTATCGCTTGACATCCATGCCACCGTAAAGGACGCATGGAAGCATGTG
>OMOV01104211.1:2109-12414 GCA_900312565.1 Beryx splendens | reverse complement strand
AATCCAGAGTCCAGTATCAATTTAATATCTTAAAGGAAACTAAATATCTGGACTTTTCAATGCAATATGGTTTTAATAGGATAAAAACTTGGTAAGAGCATCATGAGTTTGGTTTCTATAATCAGTTTCAACTTCAATAAATTCAATCATTCCATACAAATTCAGAAAACAGAATTCGTCTGCTGGAACAAATCTCATCACTTTTATTTTAGTCATTTACACAAACACAAGATCTCAAGTCAAGACTTTAGAAACCTCTAAAGTCATCAGAGTACAAGTCAGAGTCCAGTCCCAAGTCACCAGAACCCAAGTCACCACAACCCAAGTCACCACAACCCAAGTCACCACAACCCAAGTCACCACAACCCAAGTCAAGTCAAGTTCCAAGTCTTCTCTTAATGCATCAGGTCAAGTCTCAAGCCATTTAAATTGTGACTCGAGTCTGACTTGAGTCCAATTCATGTGAATCGAGTCCCCAACCTGTGGGAGTTAACCATAACCAAAACCTTACGTAACTTTAACCAAAATGTTGCGGTCGTCTTTAACCTGAACTGTTCTTCAGTGAAAATGTTGTGTGCTTTCATGGTGGCGGAACATAATCTTCACATAATTTTTATACACAGCATGTAATCTGTGACTTAGAGTTTGTGCTCATTTTCATTAAGTTTTAACAGACTGTGTTGCCCTATCTGTAATTGCATAAATTCATCCACTGTCACTCTAATGCTGCCTTTGTATACATAGTGATTATTGGACTAAATTTTTTTAGCTTTCACTTTGAAAGTAATTGCCTAAAATATGTGAAAGGTAACCGTTAGTTTCACTTGTGCTTGAGGCTGCAAAAGATTTGTTTAAGCTTCTGCTTACAGTAAACACTGACTTCATTAAGGTTCAGAAGGTTCCAAAAAGTTTGTTTTCCATCTACAAGTCAAACTCTTATTTAATATGTTAATACAGCCAAAATGCAGATTGTCGAATGAAGTCAAATTCTATCTTTAATTCAACGAGAAAACAAAATGGTGTGAATAAAAGCAACTAGAGGGAATTGTAGTCGGCTGAAGTAGGAATCTGTGGGGTCGACGGTCATGAACATCATATGACCCATCAGTATGCTGCAGAACTGGTTAGGTACATTTCTGAGTCATGACTGGATGAGTAAGATCTCAGCCTTTATTTGAAAGGCTGCAATTTGGAGCAGTTTTCGTTTCTGCAAGTAGAAATCACTCAACAAGAGTGGCTGAGTGTACAAATCATAGACTGACTGGATGAAGGCCGCCTTCCTAATGTTGAGTTCATGTCCCACCTGACCCAAGTCTTAAGGATCCTATATCAACCCGTCTGCTCTTCATTTGTATCTCTTCTCCATGATCAAACTGGATTTTATCATGAAATTCAATCATTCATAATGTGAAATCAACAAGTAAATTAAATTAAAAAGGGATGAAAGCTTTCACCTGGACTCACCTGGTCTAGTTTAGAGAAAGAGCAAATGTATTCAGTGTAGTAAGTATAATATAAAATTAGTTTTGTCAAGATCTACAGCTATATTAGCAGCTTCCCACTCGGGTGTGTTACGTACAGTGGGAGGGCAAAGTTTAGATTCAGGGTTTGAGACAAAGGCTGCGTAGTCACGCGGTGCCACTGTTGGAGAACATAATCAGACTCGCACTTTATAATGCTGCATCATGCTGTGTGTGTGTGTGTGTGTGTGTGTGGGCAGTGGATATTAAAAGTCTATACCTTTTCAAATTGTCTAGTTTTTATTGCCCTGAGGTCTGAAATGTAAACCCATTAAATCAGACATTTTCACTTTCATTTGGATATAGCAACCAGCAAAATGAGGAAAAACCAGACGTTACTCATATCTGACAGTTTATTTCAAATGAAAAACCTTGGTTGCATAAGTGTGCACACTCTTCATTTATAGTAAAAACCCACCAAAAACTCTTTAGGACTGTTAAAAATAGCTATTGGTGATGTACCTTGAATTCCTGGACCAATTTTGTTGATTGGTGGAGTATTTTTCTCATTTCCCTGAATAACTGAACAAAGACACAGTGACATCACCTCCAGATCTTCCCAGCAGCTCCAGTGGAGTTTGATATGAGAAAATGTTTCAGGATGTAAAACCTCAGCGGTAAACGTCAGGTTTTGGTGTCAGTCCCTCAGAATCAGAGGGAGGGCTTCTTTCTAGAGCTGCCATTTTGCACCGAGAGACGTTCAACAATCATACAGGGAGAAATCCATCGTAGAAGAGGAGAGAGACCAGTTTTTTCCATCACAGGAGCAGGAGAGAGACCAGAATGCACTGCAGCAGAGAGACAGGTTGTGTTTAGAGTCAGGGGCACCTGACTCTGGAAAATCTCTTGTTCTGCTATCATCGCTCTCTCAACTCCTATAACACAGCTGAATGCAACAAGTTCAGCCCCGACCTCTGGGCGTTGTTGAAAGGCATTCTGGGAAATATGACAGAAATGACAGAAATAGATGTAAACAAGGCAGGTTGAGGGAAAGATGGTTGACCAAAAATAAATTACAAAACTATACATCACATAATAATTCCTGGATCATCACAAACTGATGAGATCCAATCACTGATCCACTGTGCCGCCCAGGTTCCTGCTGCATGCACTTGTGCTCTTATGTGTAATTGAATGCAAGTCTGCGTGAGTGCATGTATGCATGAATGTGTGTGTGTGTCTGTTAATGTGTTATATTTCCTTGTGTGTGAGTGTGTTTCATCTGTTCATGGTCACTAACTGCGTCAGCCGCCTCCTCTCATGTTGATGCCATCAGAGTCCCTCTACAAAGCGGCAGCCTTTGACAGCTCCATAAGCGTTTATTAGGAAAACTTAATGGTAATGACCGCTGACATCAGCTGTCATACATGGTGAACATCTACATTGCTGGCAATAACAACATAATTACACGCCTGAGGGGCAATGAAATTAAAGGCATTTAGCGGCATGTCCATGGAATAATAACTGAGGCTGTAATTCAGCAGTCAGTGATTCTCACTAAAAACAGTGCAAGTGACGTGATTTACTAGATATTTTGTTTAAAAGTAAGTTTCCCTGACATGATGTCGCTGCTCTCTATCGCCGAGCAACATTTTATTTCTTATAGCACATTTCATACAGTAAAATGCAGCGCAATGTGCAAAAAGTGAAACACTGCTGCCTGTTTGTTGACGTCTCTGCAGAGAGGTGCAGATATGATATGATATGATATGATGGGTAGATGAGAGCAGATGATTTTGTCCATTTTTTAACTGAATTCACGTTTCTGGAGGTGTTTGAAAAGCTTGTCACCATGGTATCCGTGCTTAATGATGTGCAGTAGTAGTCTTATGTCAGAAAACAGTGATTCAAATAACAACCACATGTACAGTTACAGCTAACTTTGTTATACAACAAAATGAGTTTCCATTATCTTGTCGGTTGCCTGTAGTTTGTTTTATTTAAGTGATTAAAAAGGTTGTATTCAGTTAGTCATATTTGGCTATGTTTACTTGTGACTATAATAATGTGAATACTGTCAATAATGCCAGTAAGGAAATAGTCTGTTTAATCCTGAAAAAAACAAACTTCTTTGCTGTTTTTTCTCACCTCTAACAGATTTAACAGAACAGTTAGGTCTATGACCCGCTGCATCATGATGTGCGTTGCAGCCATCGGTCTTTATTGCACTAAATATAAAATGATTCAGCCGCTACACATGCAGCTGTTGCTCCCCTGCAGCGTGACATTTCCCCCTCCCTCCTCAACGACCTTGGAGGTTTCCTCAAACTGGAAACTTAACCCTAACTTGCACAGCGGCCAAAAGTAGAAGACTGTGGTTGTACAGCTCCCAAGAGTAGATATCTGAATGAATGTAAAACAGGGTCGTGCTGAAAAAGAGCATTCATTAAAAATAAAAAAAAATAAAAAAAATCTGCCATGAACTCGCTGGTTGGGTTATCTACATGTGAAGGAGCCGCGTGAAACTGTGTTGCTTTGGGTTGCAAATCACCTCTGAAACCAGCGGAGCTGCTCCGCCAGCCAAGGGAGTCTCAAAAGAGCCGAGCAAGCATGCTGCACTTCTGTTTTATGCACTGTGAAACTCAATATTGTTTGGGCGTGTGTGTGTGTGCATGTGTGTGTACTATGTGTCTTAGCAGTAGATGCACTGTCAATTTTCTTGCAACAGAGTTTGTTGATCTCTTTCACACCCAACACACACCCTGTCCCATAATTAATAGGCACTGGCAGTTTCTCCTCGTATGCACTGACTGAGCGCTTGGCTTCCTCCGATGCCAAGAGCCAAGAATGGGATTGAAGAACAACAGGGGAGTGAATTCAAAATAAAATAAAAAAAAAAGGATGGTGGCTGAAGATGTTACTGAAGGCGAGAAGGGAATGAAAAATAAATAATAATAAAAAGAAACTTGAAACAAGCCAACTGCCCTCATATGTGCAAACAAGCACAAATGGACAGATGCAACATGCATCAACTTTATCCAAAGAAAGTTACAACATGCTCTGAAATGCAATGAAGTGCTTTACAGAATCAGTTTTTTTTTTTTTTTATCTTTCCCTGTGTTGAAAAGTCATGGGCAAAAGTAGCACATGACACATTTCCAATTTCCAATCTGTGGTTTAATACAGCAATAGATGCATTGCATGAAATCATTAATGTGCAAATGTGTAGAAGACTTTACATTAGCCAAGCTGTCCTGTAGTTCTCCTGCTGTCTGGACAGAGCTTCCAGTTTGCGCCTCGCACCAGCAGCGCCGTCTGACTGCGTGTCTGCCAGGTTTTCCCCCACAGGTGGCCGGATCAATGTGAAATGTTTAATTACTGTTGTGACAAATGGGAGAGGCATTTAGCAGGGATTGCTGAACAAATGATCTCAACGATTGCAGCAGGCGAGTATGCCATGATTCACAATGACAGCCCATGAATTATTAAGCCGCCGATGACCTGCGGCCATGCTTCTCTTTGTGCAGGAGGCCCAGCAGGAGCGAGCAGGGGCAAACAAAGGGGACACCAAGGGGATTTCAATTCCACCCACAGCGCTGAGGCTGAGGGAGAAGTGGGTCGGTTGGTGCTGTAGCTGTCCGTCTCATAAGAAAATGACTCACGATCACTGGCGGTTCTCAGCCATTTCTACCTTTTCAGGGGCCTGATGCAGATTTTTTTTTTTGCCCAAATCTAACCCCGCTACCTGTGACCAAATATCGCAAGTAATCCAGAATAAGCTTGTCTTGGCTGATCTTCTTCATTAGCAGTACTTGGTGTTCCACTGACGAGTCGGAAATGTTCGATGCAAGTAACATTAACACTTTATTAATTCACAGCAGTATTACACTCTCTGAACGGCAGTACCACAGCTGGTGAAGCAAAGCATTTATGGGAAGGGCTCAAATCCAGTATAGCAAGAAACAGCCATGCTCATTACCCCCCTGCTCATACATGTCCCCTACGAATGACGCAGGCGTCCCTTGGCCCAGTCAGTAACAACATGCATCATTCCTGCAACTTTCATCTAAATCAGACCATCGGTTTCTCACCGTCTGAGAAATCATCTGAGATATCACAACTGACGGACAGACAGATGCAGCCTGCTCAATACTCCCTGCCTCTACAAATCCCAGATTCAATGTGGATCACTTTGCACTGTAGGGCTGATAATTTAGTAAAATTTGGGATGGGACGATATCAACATTCAATCAACCTCGCAATCCAAAAATGTGACAATACGTATGGTGGGTCAGAAAAATGCATTGTGATATTAGCTCCATTTTATTCTGCTGTAGTAATCACAAATGAGATGCTTGAGACGCCTCGTATTGAATCGTGAACCCCTTATAGCGTATTGAATCGCATCATGGGATAAACAGATCCCATCCCTAGTAAAAATGTTAAAAAATATATACCGCTGGTTAAAAAGATGGAGCGCCAAAACACATACTGTACATATCTTCAGAGGAGTAATAATTCCTTCAATACATAAAAAATGCAACGGCATGATCTGATTTTATTCCACTCCATTATGTCCCAAAGGCATTTTTATATATTGAATACAATAATTGTGCATTTATGCTGTGAGTGACTCTTGAGGGTTTTTTCTTCTTCTTCTTTTCATTCAGAAACTTTTTAAATCGAAACCTCTTGAATGTCAACACAGAATCATAATAGCGCTCGTTTTAAGAGAAGTGGATTCCTGTAAAGCTGTCGGAGGCTAGAAATGAACTCCAGGAATGAGAACTAACCCACCCAATACACACGGGTACTTGCTGTAATGTTGTTGGTTGTTATCTTTAAAAAAAATAAATTACTACTGTATAACAGACTGAGTATTAGAGGACAACTGCTAATTCCAAGCTCCACTTCACGGCGGCCTTCACCCCGCCAGTCCACGACAGCATTTTCTCGCCTTTTCTTGGAAAAATTAATTTGCCCATTTACAGAAACTGCCACCAAATAATTTCTACCTCTACTGCACACGAGCACTGCTGCTCCTCTTTTGCCCCCAAGCCTGATGGTTTTGTAAATTATTTCTTCTTTTCAGATATATACACATAAAAAAAATAGATGCTTCCTCTATTGATTGTTTCATAAAGTGCAGCCCTTGAAACCCGACTGACACCAGCTCGGTCTAGAGCAACGCAGCAGTGTTGCTATCGACTGCGACTTTCCCCCGTGCGCTTTGTACTGATTCGACTTCAAAGACGGACCGCAGCATCAGAAGACACAAGCAATGATCTGGTAGACAGTTGTTTAAAGTCACTGAGTTTTATGTTAAATTATGCATACCGAGTTAAAACGCATAAATATTTCTCAGCACGTCCCGTTGAAGTACAAATGCAAGATAGATTAAGGGATGTCTAGTCGAAATACATCTTTTCTGTCGGTTTTTTTGATTCAAAAAGTTCATTTTCATGTGTTTTGGGTTATCTGACTCTTTCATCCTGCTCTCTGAAATCCTAGTAATGCTGAAGATCTCCAGTAAAACATCATTTTCTTGCTGTTGTATTCCCCGTCTTGGTAAGGTGACATTGCTCCTACTCGCTCATTGATGTTGTTGCTCTTTGTGCTAAAGTACGAGCACTTCTGAAGGTAAACGTCAGACAGTGATCTGTGCACATCCCAAGGGCAGAATGCTCCCCCCCCCCCTGTGGAAACGGATATTTGAGATATTTCACTAGTTTTACTTATAGATTTTAATGCTAGCTTGTGTTTTTGAGTGGAATATTCGGCCAGATTTTCTGAAGGTAGACAGAAAGCTTGCTGCCTATTTTGTTTTTATTTATATTTTTATATTCTGTGTTTGATGTGTGTCTTTGTATTTTTATGTAGGGGAGAAGCCATACATAATTTCATTGTACCTATGAAAATAAAGCAGATTCTGATTCTGATTCTGAGAGGCACAATCAGGGAGTAATCAGGGGAAATTGTATTTGGTTTGACTCAAAAAAATGAATAAATGCAGTATAACGGCCTTAAGAACAGACTTGACAGGTTATTCTTTTATTCTTATTTTCAGACTCTGACACATTCTGGCTCCACCAGCTGATTTCACTGATTAGTTGATCTGGTTGAAATTGGGCTAATCAGTGAAATCACCTGCTGCGTGGCTGGAATGAAAACCTGGAGATGGCTCATGTTTCCCTGCACTGAGCCATCCGGCCGCCTGTTCTCCTGCATGGCTGACCAGCAATAAAGCCAAATCACTTCATCAGTAGAAGGAAAACAGGCGCCACACAGTGTAAACTCCAGGAGAGCCATGGCAGAGCTGATCGTGGTATTCTACGGCCTTGTCCACATTAATCCGGGTAAATTTGAAAACTGCGTTTTCATGTTGTTTGCGTTTCTGTCCACACTAGCGTTTCCAGGCCGGTTTCTAAAAGTTTCCCGTCCACACTGATACACAAAAAACAGGAAAATGGTGAAATCTACCCTATTGAGCATGCACAAGCCTTCGACCCATGACCTTTATGTCGTTACCACCGTGGTTACTGTTAATGGAAGTGATGTCATGGCTGCAGCAGCAGAGCCTTAAGTCTGTTTAAAAACGATTAAAACCCGTCACAGAGCCGTGCTGCTGCTCTGCAGCATATTTCATCATCGCGATGCACCGGGCCGGCCGACTTTTTCCTCAAACAACTTAATGAGCTGTAAACGTGTTTTCCATCTCAGGAAAGTTCTGTAGCACAGAAAATAGTCCCCAGCGTAATGAAGAATTCGTTCCCATTTGAATTTGATTTGGTAATAACTAGCCTGACTTTTCATGGCAGTTAGCAATTTTTAAAATTGAAACTATGTCTTTGTGAGCTGTATTTCATGGTTTTTAGATTACAGTTGAAGCCAATGACTTTCGGTTTGACGGCTAAAAAGGGAACAAAGGAAGTCAGAAAGTAACGGGAGTAGAGCAAACGCACTGTTCATTTGTTGACGATAAGAAATGTATTTAAAAACACCAGCTGTAACAGATTACATTTTGAGCAAAATCCTACCAGAAAGATCCTGACAGATTATAAAATGTCAACATGCCCCTCATCCAACATTACAAGAGCAGAGAACAAGGAACTGGAGGGCAAACTGCTAAAGAGGCAGGTAGAAGTCACAGATTTCCCCGGCCACTGCCAAAATTCATTCAGCTGACAGACTAACTTTTCTAACTTTGACACTTCACGAGCTCTCTGTTTAATGTTTTTTCCAGCCCTGCCAGTAAGAAGTCGTGAGGTGAAGTTTCCCCAGCAGGCTCGCTGATGGCTGTCATTCCCCCTCAACATGCCACTGCCTCCTCCCGACCTCATTACCTCAAATTATTGCTCATAACACGACTCCAAGAAGACACACTCAAAAACAACATCCTCACTGGTTATTGCAAGCTGTTAGTTATGAATAATTTTATTTCAAAATGAGATATCCAACATTTGAAAAACTGTACACCTTCTCCAACAAAATGATTGTTGCTGTCATGAAAGGGAAAGTTCCTCTTGCCATATTAGCGGCGGTATCGGCAAACTTGAGAGCTTTGCTTACAAAATAACAAGTTTCATTCATTTTCTCAACACACTTATTCCTATTCAGTGTTACGGGGAACTGGAGCCTATCCCAGCATGCATTGCGTGGAAGGCAGGGTAACATCCTGGACTGGTTGCCAGTCCATCAAAGGTATAAAAGAGAGAGAGAGAGAGACTGCCATTCATACCTTTGGGTAATTTAGAGACTCAGATGTTTTTGGTCTGTAGGAGGAAACTGGAGAACTGGGAGGAAACCCACAGAGACACGGAGAGAACACACCGACTCCACACAGGTAGGAGCGGGCGGGCGTGGCCGGGGATCGAGGCAGCAGGACAAACCACAGATCCACTAAAACAGTACAACTTTACAGGAACAAAACACACCTGTTTGATAATATGAAATAGGAAACCCAAAGCAGCGATTTTGCCCAAATGTATATTCAGACATACATTGCAAAGCAGTATACATAAAGGCTATTAGCTAAGTTAACCCTTACACTTTGAATGATCCCTCACTGCGTTATGTCTCACCCCCAACATCCTGCATTAAAAAATTTAGGTTAGTTAAAGTTAATGATAATAATTAAAAATAATAATAATGTAGGGATAGTAATTTGGGAACTCCTGGTCTACTGGTCACACACATTCTCTTGCTGCATTTACTTCTTTGTTGAATTTGAGATAACTTTTAAGATGACTTTACCCTCTGTTTTTACTCTCTCTCTCTGCCTCTCTCACTCACTCACTCACTCACACACACACACACACACACACTAGCGAGGTTTAATTGATTTTTCTGCCGCTGTAGATAAATCCATGTTCCACATCTCATGTCACTGGCTGCAGCCCTTGTCTTGTGGCCTGGTAAACCCCATTCATCACATACAGCCTCTGCATCCGATGACTCTGGCACCAAGACTTCTGTTTCTGAACCCACTCAACCTCACGCTGCCCGTTTCTACACATACACACACACACACATACAGAAAGTAAGGCCTGCATACACACAGACAAAGAGAGATGGTAAGAGAAAGACAGTAAGACATGGACACACAAATATGCACAGTCAGAGAAAAAGGGAAACACTGGAAATGAAAGATTTTAATTCTCTTATGTGTTATCCTCAGGTACAGATGGAAACTTATGGAAAAGGGTGCGCTCTGTAATTTAAATTCCCCCTCTTTTCATCAATCAATAAAATAAATAAGTAAAATCTAATTTCAAAGACCCCGGGTGGTCCCCGGACCCCACGTTGACAACCACTGATTAAAAGAGGGGGAATTTAAATTACAGAG